>JAYMTN010003038.1:0-10341 GCA_036897425.1 Erodium trifolium
CGGGATTGCTGACCTCCGAGCTGGTAGGGAAGTGGCTTGCCGGTTCTTGGTGGTACCGCTGCCACCTTACGTCCAGAGAGACGGTGTAACATACCGACCCCTCTCTGGACCACTTCGGACTCATTCCGTTAGGCGAGGGTGCTTACTGCCCTCCGCCGCTGCATATGATTCTCCCTCCGATCGGGTAGAACCCTCTGAGTCCTCCTTCTCGTAAATCCCCGGTTTGACACCCAGACCCGCCTCCATCGCAACCCGAGGAGAGAAGCCCAGCCTCGGCCCACCCCTCGGTCTCGGCTCAAAGGCCCAATTCCTTCTCGTGTCCCCCATCAGACCCCATTCTCCCTTCACAGGCACAGTCTTTAGGCCCAACAGTCCCGACTTCCCCACTGAAATCCTAAGGGGCTCCTTCCCCTGCCGCCTCTTTCACGTCCTCTTCTCACCGTGCTCCGGACGCCTGTTGTCTGTTTTCGATGAAATATGCCGAGGTTCCATCAGCTCCCTCGGAGCCTGTCATCCGTCCTCATCCAGATCCTCCATCTCATCCTTTCTGTCAAGATCCTCCCCCACTGAAAACCCAAGGAAAAGGGTTATAAATCTTGATGCCAATATATAAATAATATTGTTCAAGTCTCGAGGAACAATTATCCCATCATACTTTAACATTTTTGGAAGATAAGGGATGTCATTTTTAATGAGTAGCATAAGAAAGTAATCGTGCTCTCACTTACCTTTTGTATACACCATGTTCATATTCATTTTAGATGAAGCTAATCTCCTTATTCATCAAATCAAAGATTCTAATTTTGAGAAACTAACTTCAATCCATAAATTGAAGGTCTTGGAGCGATACAGTCAATGGATTTAGGATCCGGGGTCTACCCACCATGACCCGAGACCAACGTTGGTTGGCTGTCTTGGGACGAGTAAGGAAAAAACTCGTTTTTCCTGTTTTAGCTTGGTGCATTTTGATTCAGTTTTTGTTTTAAATTGTTTTAGTTGGATATTAGTATGCTGTTTTTTTTTCAATTATTTATTTTTTGGCACAGGGTCGGACGTAGGGATCTACTTCTTTGTCTAGGATGAAAACTAGGCTATTTCTATGGGTTCATGAGCGTCGGGCGTCCTACGGGAGGCTCGGACATATTATGTTCCCATGACTTTTTAATCTTACTTGTATGTTTTAGCGTGCACTAATAATGCAATTCCTCGTCACCCGTTAAAAAAAAGATGACTAAAATCGTTAATAATACATTAAACCTACACACTTTATGGTTATAGTTAGGAGGAGAGAAGATAACTTTTTGCACATAGTTCGAGCGCCACCTGTCTAGTTACTTCTACTTTAGAGCATCCCCAGGGATAGGTTGTTCGTGCTGATTGTTCAAATAAAAAATATTAATATTAAAATTTCCTATCAGCAGCAACCTCCAATGGTAGACTGATAGGATAGAGCTATTTTCTTCACAATTTTCCAACAGCCGGCGGTTAATATCGATGGTGAGCTTACCGCCAGCGGAATGCGTCGCCGACTGATGACATTATTTAATTATTTTTTTTGATTTTCTTTATTTTACTTTTGATTTCTCTCTCCCACTTTTGTTTCATTAGCCAACACGAACAATATATCACTAAAGATGCTCAGTATCCGTGCCCTTAGTATTGTCAATTTTGTGATACGGTACTGTCAAAGGATAATGAAATCATGCAATGTAAGTCAAAGATTACACTTTTTGGTAGTATTTAACTTTTTGTTTATAATGGATAATTTGAATGTGGAGATACATTTTTTATTTTATTATTATTTTATTACATTATTTCATTTTAAAAAAATTAGATGTAATGTAAAAAACATGTAATTAATTTCAAAATACGAAGATACATAAAATTGAACTACAAAAACATATTTTTTATAAATACACAACTTTTTATGATTTTGAAATTTAAAAACTATCTCAAAAATATATATTTTCTGAGACAATAAATCTTAAAAAATATCAGATTTGTAAATCTTATTTTTTTTAAAAAAAGTTTATAATATTGAAAATAAAAGGGAAAACAGATTTCGTAATCCTCAAATTAAAAAAAGATCAGATTTGTTAATATTATGTTTTAGAAAATTTAAAGAAAATTAACTACACTTTTTTATGTCCCCGGGACCCTTGTTATGGTCCTCCCGGACATGCTGATTAAAGGCCATCTGACTATGACGCCATGGAAAATATGGAAGGCCCGATATGGAATTGTGTGTGTGGAAGCCCAAAATCGACAGAGGTTCTCGATGTTACTCTTCGGAGCCACCGTCATAGCTGGAGGATTGCCCACAGTAGAGTGCCAACACGCCCATCACCCAACGACGTCGAAGGGAGATTGATTGATCTCTACCACCACAGGGTTGGATAGCAGTAACGTGGATACGGCGGTGTTCTTGGATACCCATCAAATGAGGTAGAGCATAGGGATGATGGGAGACACACTGTAGACAACAATAACAACACAGTGCACTATAATACTCCAAGCCCTCAAATGGATACAGGTTCACGGGCGGACCAGGATGCTTCTATGGAGTGATGCTCGGTAGTTGGTAGGACTAATTTTAAGGAATGTTTTCCTTTTCTCACATGTGGGACACATTCATTCATTATTTTATCTCTCGAAGATGTTAAACTCGAATTTGTGTCTAAAACAACAATCGACACTACTCAATGACTTGTAAGTGAGGCTCGTTTTATACATGCTTTGCTATAGTCCGGACTTTCCATCCGGACATTTTAAGTAATACACCCATGTATCCACGCTTCAAAAAAATTTGCTACCGACCCATGAGGCAGTACCGGGTTTGGGGGCCGCCACAAACACATCCTCCAACGTTGGCTTAGCTGTGATCGGTTGTTGATGCTCTTATGTAGGGGGCAATTGGCAACGCCTCGTAAATGAGGTGGATTTTGACATAACAACCCCTTTGTGAAAGGCACTTGCACTCGATTTTCTCGCCTTAGCAATTGAACTAACCAGTTCTACCGTCAAGTCTATTTACCGGCAACATTAATATTGCCATTTTTAACATCGAGCACAATAAGATACACCACTACTAAATTAACACTCAATTATACATAATCTCAAATCAACGCATAAGATGTAATATTCAGAAGAGATTCTAATACTGCAAACAACTTCCTGATATGTTTGGTACATTGGCTACTTCTTCAGCAATTTCACAACCATAATATAATTCTTCATTAGCAAATAAAAGTTCAGATCTCTCATTGCAATTCTATTATCAAACTACTCCCATAACCACAAACCAGATAATATAATATAGGCGACGACGATGATAATGATATTAATTATTATACATTCATAAACCCGACCGTTTTGACAAAACACAGCAGCATGGTAAAATTCTAATAATATTCAAGTTTAAGCCATAAACAGACAGATTAAGATAAGCAGTAGCATAAAAAAGACTAAATATTGACCACAAACCCAGAAACAGAAACACAACGATCCAAAGGTAAAAAACAGCGATCACTTCTTGAGGCTTCCCCTGACTCCGGGCTTGGGCTTGGAGGCGACGACGGGAGCGAGGACGGCGTGGAGGTTTCCGATCTTGGTCTCGTCGAAGGGAATCTTGGGATGGCGAGCGTCGTGGTGAATCTGCATGGACTTGATGTCGGGGGCGGTGACCTTGCACAGAGGGCACTCGAACTTGGCGTGGCCTCCCTTCTCGAGGCCGGTCCGATCCAGCAAGCCGGCCTTCCCGCCACCGCGATTGGTCAGGGCGGCGTCGGCCTTGGCCTGGATCTCCTTGGCCGTGTGCTTCTTCGGCTTGGCTTTGCCGGTCATGGTGGCCGCGGGGGGAGGGCGGAGGGGGACACCAAGGAGATTGAGATGGGGAGGAGGATATATTGCAAACCCTAGGTCGGCGACGAACAAGGATTGGGGCACAATTGGTGAGGGATTGGGGATTATATATAGCCAAGCCAATAGAGAAGGGGTTATCTGGACCTGGAGGGTACTGTTTGAATCCATCCGAGCTCACGTGAACCTCTTTTATGGGTCGCTGTGGCTCTTTTCTTTGGCCCAGCCCATTGTTTCCCTCCTTTTTAATCGATTCTTTGTTTGATTCTTCGTTTTATATTATGGTATAAAAATTAAGCTCAGATTTTTTTATTATAAAATTTATTGATTAAATATTTCAGAAAATAATTGTAATTCAGTATTCCATAATGTACATATTTATTTTCATTACAACTTACAAAATTTATCATCGTAAACATTACATTGTCGAAAATAACGTAATGATATTCACATTATAGTTTGGCCTCATAAATTACGATGTCGTTGATTTTTACAATAAAAAGCAGTTAGATCTTCAAATATTCACGTTTTGATTCAAACTTAGGAGTGAGTTTGAGATAAAGATATCAAAAGGCACCCAGCTAATCTAAGTTATCAAAATGAGACAACGAAGATATTTATGTTATTGTTAGATTATCGTCAAATTATTTATGTAAAACAATCCTGATTCATTCAAGAAGCTTATTATAAAATCCACTGTCATGATTGATTAAAAGGACAATCAACAACATCCAATCATGATGGGGCGGGATGCATCTCCTCTCTAACGTCCCGCTCTCCACTGGTGCTTCATTGGATTTGGCGAGGCTGCGTAATAAACCTCACCTGATTGTGTGGGCCCACTAAGGCACCTGATACCTAACCCCAATCGGTTTCGGTGATAAGAATAGCGTCCCAACCCTCGAATACAACGACGATGAGATCAGAAGGTGAGGAGGAGAGAACTTCCACAACAGGTAGTCGTGGATCGCCTCTAGAGATGCCCATCCTTCAAACATAGCACAACTGAGACTCGAATGAGTGAGGGAGAGAACCACTGAAACAAGTAATCGCGGATCACCTCTAGAGATACCCCATTCTTCGAGTACTACAACGTTGAGACTTGGAGGCGCATGGAGAAAAGCATGACTTCTCCTAGGAGCTAGACCATGAAACACACGATCGTGTGTGGGGACCTGACTCTACACATCAACGATGTCGACGATGAAGAGGAGAGCATTACGGACATCTTTTTTTTATAGTGAAGAGCCTGAATGACGACAATATAAACGACAATTTAGGACAACCAGAACTGAGGACTCTCAATTCTAACAGATAGATTCTTTTGTGAATAATGTTCATATTCCATTAACATCTCATATTGATTGATTATTTAGTGATATAATCATTGCATTATAAATATATGAGTACATGATTGTCATTTCTTTTGGTTCATAAATTTTACAAGACTTCTCATTTCTTTTGGTCATATATATATATATATACATGATTGTCATACAGTTTACAAGTTAAAATTTAGGGTACAATCTAGGCATTAGTCGTGGATAGAGATTTTGGTTGATTTGATTTCTTTCTTTCTTTTTTGTGTTGGTTTCCATTTGAAACCTAAAGGGAATGACTTGTCATCCAAGTAACCCATGAATTACTCAAATTATAGACATGAATGTGAACTTGATTGGTTATTGAAATCTAGATAATGAGCAAAATCCTAAAACATGGGACACATACTCCAGCTCAAACTGTCAACCAGTATAAGAACAAAATCATACCCAACCAAC
Source organism: Erodium trifolium (assembly GCA_036897425.1). Classification (NCBI taxonomy): domain Eukaryota; kingdom Viridiplantae; phylum Streptophyta; class Magnoliopsida; order Geraniales; family Geraniaceae; genus Erodium; species Erodium trifolium. The sequence continues at coordinate 5,637 of JAYMTN010003038.1, forward strand.
ACACATTGCATATATTTGACAGTGAATTACAAGCACAATGTAGGAGGCGAGAGTATAAATATGAAAGCCGTCGATCTTGTATAATCATATATGGGAACTACACGGTTGCATCGAAAAGACAAGGATGCTGTTCCTCGTAAGTGTTAAAACAAAAGAAGAAAAGGTGTGCCCCCCGTGCAAGAAAAAGAAGAAGAGGGGTGAGTGAGCAAAGGTGGTATAAAATTGGTGTGAACACTAGTGCATCTGTGATTCATCTTTGTAGTAAGGTTGTGAAAGATTGCTAACAAAACCCAAATGGAATATCAACCCCTCTGTTAGCTTGACTTGATCTGGGCCTTCTGCACATTCTCCTCTCTGTAAAGCAGCCTCCTCTTGTTCGAACCGTATCCATGGTACTGGTAGATGATGCTGTACAGACACTGCCTCAGCACCATTGTGTCAAAATCCTCTATAAACTTCAGATCGGTTACTCTCGCCTTCACTCCAGCAAACTGCATGTACTCTTCTATTGCTGAGGACAAGCACCAATTCTGCAATTTTCTCAGGCAACCTACCAGGCAACCCGTCCTATGCTGCAACACAAAACAATCGATATCTTCAGGTGAGAACACAAGCCAAAATCACACACCAAACATATGACTTTCATGTTAAAACATGAAACATGCCAAACATACACACAAAATTTCAAAGAAATGTGATGAAAAAATAGTGGTCATCAAGCAAAGATCGTGCTTTCTTCTCATAAACTTATATTGTGAAAGGGATCTTTGGTTTGAAAAGCAACTTCCAGAAGCTATGAAAGAGAAAATATCCGACTAGTTTTCAGCAAAATCATACGGAAGACTATATTAAACTAAACAAAGAAATAGTACAATGACTTTGAATTACACGACACAGAACGCCCAGTAAGTTACGCTAAAATAATCATGAACTACAACTATTAAAACTCAATTCTAATGGAGGTATCATTCAATTAGATGTAAACAATACCTTTCCACTCTTGCAATGGATCAAAATTGGATGATTTCTCACATCTGGAAACATAAAAGAACGAACAAGTGTTAGCAAAAAGAAAGGTACAAAGTTAGTGGACCATAAATGAAGTGCATAGTAAAAATTCAATACAGGAGAAGTGCAGATCATAGTCCTTAGTCCATACCCATTAAGATTTTCAAAGCCTCTGTGATAGCATCCCTGAGACTAGAAACTGAAGGTTCCTGAGGATAAAAGAGTGTGAAGGTCAATCACATACCCAATTTAAATCGATGCGACAACATATAGAGCCACTACTTCAGAAGCAAATAAAATTCTCAGAAGACACCTTACTCTTCTCCTTTCTAAACCCATGTTTCTGAAATTTATTGACATCCTAAATGAGTGTTATTCTATGATTATTTTATCTGAGAACTAATCTACAATTATCAGAAATCACCCACTTGAGATAAATTCAATCATTATTACAGATTAAATGCCAGAATCTCTTATATCACTCCATTTAAAATGGCCACTAGATTATCCAATTGTGTTCTTTTGATCAGAGAAGACAGTAACTGAATATAAATCTTGATTTACTCTTAAGGAATCACTAAAACAACAACATGCATACAATAGTACAATTACAAATCAGAATGCACAAAAATGGATGACAAAACAGTTGAGTTCATCAAACAAAACATACCGTCTTGCCCTCAATTCCAAACTGGAGAAGGCAAATATTCCTGGAGCGGAGAAACTCCAAATTTTCTTCAGGGTACGGCTCCGGACACAAATATCTGCACAAATCGAACTATAATCAAAACAAAAAAAAAGTTTGCTTTTTTCCTTCTCTTTCACGGAAAACAAACAAAACCCTCCATTCAACTCAACCTGCAAACAGAAAATCCCCCCAATTCTCTCAATCAAAAATGTCAAATCCCACAACAACAACAACAACAAGAACAGGAACAGTAGAGGCAAAATCGATTATGAAAATGCGGGAGAGAGCTCACACAATGGATCGAAGATTAAGGGTTTCGAGGAAGGGGAAATTGTGAGGGTGAGGAAGTGCGGATCGGAAGATGCCGTCCTCGACGAGGGAGAAGTTGAAGGGCGGGGAGAGAGGGACGACGCCGTTTCTGGGTGCAGGGTCTGCTGCTACTGATGATTCTTCATCAACAATGAAACCCATAATTCCAAAATCGATCCCGACGAGGACGCGAAGAAGGAAAGTTGGAATCTTTCACAGCCTCCACCCGCAGAAACCACAAACGCAGGTTCTTCTTCAATCTCTACAACCAACAAGAACGAACAGGATACAAGAGGAGCTCGCGCTTTTATGGAAGGGCTCGGCGCGTGCCCTAAAACGACGCCGTATGGACTCGTTTGTTGGTTTCTAGTTAGGATTCGGATTCCTCCTGATTCGTGGATCGTGAGGTGGATCCTCGGGCTTTTATTTTATAGATCGACCTTAAGGATCGATTATTATTGTTTTAAATATTTGATTGAAATGGGGCGGCCCAGTAACTAAAGGTTTCTATTACAGTCAAAATTAGAGTGTGACACGTGTCCGACCGATTACTATTGTAGTCTTATGATTTAACGTCGTTGTTGTTTGTGGACTATGAGAATGTTCCGTGAACCATCCCTTTGATTTGATTCTGACATGTGCTTTATTGCTTTTGTTTTGTGGAATCTTCCCTCACGACTTAACTAATAACTATAATGACGTGGACTCTTGTTTTAGGTATTGAGGTGGACTCTTGTTTTATGTATGTGAGATGTGAGATGTGAGATGTGAGATGTGAGATGAGGACTTGGTTTCTTTGTTGCATGTGATATACCACTTAGCATGTTTTAAAAAAAAAGATAGATTCATTAAAATTAATAAACCTTATTGATAGAACACTATAAGCGTTATATCTATTGATCGTTTTTGGAATGTTGAGGAACAGCCTGTGAGATGGTAGTTCTCGAAATGGACGACGTAGCGTGTAGACAACCAAGTACCAGTTCGTTCTTTTTTGTCGACGATCCAAAATGAACTGCCGATAGAAACTACCAACCAGTAACACCACCAAAGGTAACAACAACACTTACCGAAAATCCGTCGATCAAAGACGGGTCTTTGACGACAAAAATCTGATAGGGTGACTTACAAGAAAATAAAACAAAATAACAAAACAACAACATCGAAATTGAAAAACTCGGGGTCGACCTCTAATGGTCTGGGGTGAGATCGCAGCGAGGGTGCATGTGGATGGCGCCGACAGTGCAGATATGTTCCTCGTAGGGTGGGTGCATGGGACTGGACGAGTGAGCATGGTAAAGAAAGAGCACATCGGCTCAGACTGCGGCGCTCCGGCGGCATGTGGGAGCAGATCTAGTCGTCTGACCGGAAAAGTGTGGCGGAGAGACTCGGCCGGAGTAGTTCAGGTCGTCGTTGTTGGACGACGAGGCCGAAGGGGCAACACGACAACCTACGGAGGCGAGTAGATCTGACCCATTTGAGGCAAGATCTAGCTACGGGTGGCAAGAGGGACCACGTATCATGTTCATGTCTTGTAAAAATCATATTTTTAACAAATTATAAAATCAATTCAATCATACTATAGAGTGTTTACATTTTTTTTTCTATCGTCAAAGTCTTTTATTTGTTCTATTGAAAATCGAAGACTATGTTTTCGAAAACAGAAGCCGATGGTCGAATCATCAGGATACAGACATAAACATGTCACACAAGACACCTTAAACCATAATAACACTCATTCATATGATTAAATTTTACAAAATGTAAACAACAATTAAACAACAAAGAATAGGAGCCAAAATTTAAGCCTAAACATCAAATATTCCAATCATAAAATTTATAAAAACAAGATCTATTATTCAAATTTAACCAACATGAAACACAAATGCACCATAAAAACATTGATCCAGTTGCATCAGTTGCAGCCTTCAACACATCGCTGAACACATCGAACCTCACTCCGAAAACCATGAGACATCATCGAACACTGCTCAATCTTCACAAAGAGGACCCAACCCGGGACATTATATTGAACTATTTATTTTTAAAAACTTGTCATTATATTATTTTGAATTATTTTTTTTAAGATAAAAGGACAAGATTTGATCTCTATTTTAAAAGTCCAACTTAGTTTGATTTGAATTGTTCAATCGTGGCCTATTTCTATTCAAAAGAAAGAGTCTAACATATTAATCTTTTACAATACATGTTTAAGTTCATTTTCTCGTCCAATCTCGACTGCAATTTGCTAAATATAGACCAGTATATGAAAATGCATGTGAACTCAAGTATTCAAAAGAAAAAAAAAGATACAGTTTGATTTTATATTCTAACATTTTGATGTTAGATAAAATAATATATATATATATATATGAGAGAGATGAGGAATTATTCAACTAAATCAAAGTATTATACTAAATTTAAAAATCGCATTTGGAAAAAGGTCTATGAGGATATTTTCTTACTTCGTTCTACATTCTTGTTGAACGTTTACTCAATAAAATTTTAGCCTATCAACAGAAAGAATCGCATTTGGTCACATAGTAAACCAACAATGACTCATCTGTTAGTGAAGACATCGTGGGCCATGGAAAGTGGCCGTAATATATATCGTAGGGGGCAGGGCCGACCCTACGATTCTCAGGGCCTTAAGCGGAAGTTTTAGAGAGATCTTTTATAAGAATATAAAGAATTGATATC
>JAYMTN010003039.1:0-10340 GCA_036897425.1 Erodium trifolium
CCTCCTCTATCAGTAGAAGTTTTAGCTCTTGTCTGATAAAAAACAGTTGGAGGAGCAATCTTCTTTGACTGACCCTTCTTTGGACGGCCACGTCTTTTTGGTTGAGCTATAATATCGCTTTGAATCGTAGTGAATGGCTTCGGAGGTTTAAGGAGAACCTCCTTCCACAAACTACTATAGTAATCCCCAACAAGGTCACAGGCTGCTACCTCGACATTTGAGATCGAGTCATCAACCCGAGTCCCATTACCCACACCCGACCCCGAAAGAGAAATACCCAAATTATCCCCAATAGTCTCCTACATTTGGGCTTCAGGACCTGAACCCAAACTGTGGCCCAGCGACAAGGCCTGCGAGCTAGATCCTTTCTCCAAGTGGACTTCATGACCACTTAAAGAAGCTTGATGGTCTTCATTCACAACATGTACATGGGCCTCAGACCCAGCTGTATTTATGTCCAATACGACATCTGGTTTCGCGTTGCATCCATCTTCCCCAACACGACAGCGCGCAACAGAATCACCAAATTGATTTACCAAATCCGAATCGACGACCATATATTTTTAAACGAAAAAATCCCTCGAATTAGGGGATATCCGATCTGCCTCTTGACTATCCTGCGAAATGAAAGGGATTTTGGTATCGCCGTGCTCTGTTCCAATGGACATCGTCGGAGCCGATGCCGGACGACGAGCCAGAGATAAAAATAAGATATGAACATTAATCTTATACCCATTAAAGGTCTCCACTGCCATTGAAGCAGCTTCTGAGGACGAAAACGAAACAAAACCAAACCTTTTTCCGCCTCTGTTCAAACGCTTCAAAACAGAGCATCCAACTATGTCGCCGAACGCTCCAAACGTGCGACGAACCCAGCCCTCCAAAGTTTCATATGCTAAATTACAAATATAAATCTCGTTCGGAATTACCTGGAGAGGATCGCCACCCTTGGGAATCGCCAAATTCCGATGTTCAAGGACATAAGATGACTCAAACGCCCCACCCAATCCCAACTCACCTGTTGCCTGAGAAACGACAGTCCTTTTCTAGAACAACCAGCTTCTTCTTCCTTGGGTTCGAATTTTTCCATACCCTGGAAGAAACCTTACGCTCATCCTCATTTCTTTGAAAGCCCTTGCCTGACCCGACCTTCTGTTCTCCTTCCTCAACTTTGTTTCCTGTAACGAGCAGACCATAGAACTCCCCGTACAAGGAAATCAAACCAGAACAGAAGGATAAGAATGGTATCAAAGGGGGAGATCGGAGCTGAGGATTGAAAAGATTGAGAGGTTTCGGTCTTGCCATGGCTCCTTACAAACTAGTTCGCAAGTTTGCACCACTATTTTTTCTCGAAAATTATGATAAATATTACTTTTTTATTATTGTTTCAAAACATATGTTTATCGGGTTTTTTTTTAACTCATGAAAATTGAACTTTCTTTTCGAAACTTATCACTTTTTTTTGTAAATGAGGTTTTTATTAAATCTTTGAATTTCAACAGGAAATAAAAAGTAGGGAGATTCTACCCAAAACAGAGATCATCCGAGAGACCTTCAAAAAAAAGACACGAGAGTCAAAACACCAAAAGAACCACTACAAGACCACCACAAAAACTATAAGAACCTACACCTTGTATACAATAACTCACCAGAGAACAAAAAACTACAACGACAAGAAGAAAATAACTCGTAGCCTCAACACCAGAGAGTAGGAGGCAATGGGCGAACCATCCTCCTCGTAACAGACATCCTCGTACCCCAAAGCACCATCGATGTCCAAATTAAGTTTACCAGAAACCTCCAAGTCCAAGTTACTAAACTGGTCGAGAATGTCATCGCTTAAAAGTAGCGCTTTCTGCCCAACCTTCTTCACGTAATCCCAAGCCCTACGCCTCCCTAGTCTTGCGTAGAGAGAGAGAGGTTTTAGACGAACAGAAAGAGTCAAAATAGATGAATCTCTTTTAGAACCTCTTCCCCTACGCTTTCGGAATAGACATGTGGATTGAGAGATAAAATTAACTTTTTCTATCAGACTGACAGAGTCTAGGGAAATTAGGCTATCCCCTCCCCCATCAGAAACAACCAATGACGGCCTAGTGGAGTCGAGACCAAGACCACAACTGGTCTCTCTAGGGGCAGAGGCAAAGATATTCACAATCGGACCAGAAGAAGACCGATTACAAGCTATTGGAGAAATAAAACCAACACTACATGTTGGAGCTACTTCTGAGATCAAAGGACCAACCGAGTCTCCAACCGAGTCTCGGACCTGAACATGCTCCGAAGAAGCTGACCTCATGTCCTCCGGTATCTCATGCTCCACCGGGTGAACAATTGTGGGATTCGTCGACGGAACGAGATTATTAGTCACTACTTCTAAAAATATTCTGAAAAAAAGAGTGTGAGAGTCGGAGACGAACCGACTTGGAAGTGATGCAAAGATAACTGTGAACAAGAATAAAGTCTTAGTCAAAGCGATCCACCTCCTTACACACTCGGAGAAAATAACCCAGTTTCTCACCGATTGCCCTGAAGGTTTCAATACACCAACCCTGTAGAGGAATTCCGGAGACGGACATCCATTGAAAAAATATACTACGGGTTACTAAATCACCACAGGAACTTGCAATTTTGAAGCAGGGATGAAGTTGACTCCAATTTCTTGCAATCAACCTGTTCCTCACCTTTGTGTGGACAAGACATTAAGAAGACTCTGTTACCATAGTTCTTGAGCTCCAAAGCCCCAAGGCCACTCCCGGCCAATTCCTCACATGGATGAGAAATTGAACCATTGGAGTGAGCAATCCCAAGGACATCAGAAGAGACGGAAGCTCTGAAATCCTACACAACCACGCCATCGATCACCTCAAGAGTAACTGATTCCTCATGATTAGAAGCGGAGTCAGTCTAATGCAATTTTATTTCAAAACTTACCATTAATTCAATTTTATTTCTAAAATTATGAATATCAAACCATTAATTCTAAAATCACAATTATAACTATCTAATATTCCCGCACTTATGTTTTGACCCTTAAGTTTTCCAATATTAAGTGTTTGGTAAAAACCTTTCCTACTTGAAAGTATTCAATTTTGTTTTTCTGAGTATAATGACATTCATCCCATGCATGTTATTCTTAAACATAATATGTATTCTTTGTAACAATTTTAATGTGGTGTTGTATAATTTTTATTGATATTGCAAAATTCAAGAATCACCACAATGTTGTTACTTTATAACAGTTTCCTAGTTGCATGCTCATTGAAAAGGTTCTATTCAGTATTCCTGAACATAATGACATGCATGATGGTTAAAATTTTGTCATTTTGTAAAAATTATTGTATGTTATATGATTATTATTGCAAAATTTAAGTTAGGGATAACCACAATAACCTTACCCTATAATAATTTGTTGATTGCATGTTTCCAACATAATTATGTATGCAACATTGATCAGCAGGTGTAGTATTTAGTTATCCACATGTAGATTATAAACATATTGATTGAATCAATACCTTATGGAGTTTTGTACAAGCGTAGACCAAGGATATCCACATATACTTTGATATTCTAATTCACTGATAATACATCACTTAATATTGAGTTAATTTTGAATATTACGACTTTGGTATAATGAAAAAATATGTCGACTACCCACAAGAGCACCGCGATTTCTTAATGTAATATTTTAATTATTTTATATGTGTTTGTAGCCTACTTAGAAACTTGTTGTATCTTTATAAATAGTAGTATATTTACCAGCTAATTTGGCATCCTTTGTCTCTACTATTTCAAACCTCAATAAGACCAACTTCTCATAATAGAAAGAGAAAGTTGACATTTCATTTAGTAAAGTCAACCCCACTTACTAATTTTAGTATTGAGACTGAAGAGATTTTTCACGACGTTTGGGACAAATCGAACAGATATTACATACGTTCTCAATGATAACAATTTCTAGGAAACATTAGGAGTTCTCTTTCACCTCTAGAGAACACTAAAAAAAACTATCTCGAATATATAGAAGAATGGTTTAAGACTACAGACAAATCCCTTACAAGGAAACTTATGGATGATCTTACAAACATGAATTTTGATTGCACACGGTCTATGCATGAACATTGCATCAAAGTGACCAGCCTATTGACTAAATTAAGAAATTTGGGAATGACAGTGACGAATCATTTCTCGTCCAATTTATCCTAAAAACATTGCCTCCTCGGTATGGACCATTCTAAATTCATTACAATGTTATTAAGAAATAATGGGCAATGAATGAGTTGGTGTAGGACAAAGCTAGACTGAACCGCAAAGGCATTAAGGTTGTCCATCATGTTTAAGAAGTTAACCTAAAGTTGGGTACATACGAAATTCAAGCCAGAAGAGAGTGTCGCCTTGATTAAATGACACCAAAGAAATAACCAAGACAAAAAATGTAGACAAATGCAAATTTTTCATAAAACCTTGGTCACTTTCAGAAAGATTGAATGGTTTGAAAAGAAAGGTAAACCTTTGGATTTCGTAAACTTTTTAAAAACCAATCTTACATGTGTTTCACCAACTTGGTGGATTATAGCAGTGCAAATGTTCATGTCTCTAATTCCATGAAGGGATTTTTCACGACTCTAACCAACAACAAAGGCTAGGGCGCACAAGACACCGGGAGAGTGGTGCCCACTGCAACGTGGAGCGAAGACGGAAATCCTAGCAAAAGTCAACCTTAACTAATGTTTGTTATCTGCTACTCAAAAAGATGATAAATTATGTGGCTAAGTTCGATTATAGCTAAAAACCATATGAAAACCAAAACCTGAAAATTTGATATTTTATATTTGAACAAAATCAGATGGAGATTGTGTTTTCGAATAACCGAGATGTTGGGTTTGAGCCTCCAAAATCATGTTTGGTTCGGTTGATCTGTAACAGTGTACCTCTTTAATGAACAAAACTCCCAACCAACAAAACACTAAACCGATGACAACTGGTGAACTAATCCTTAATTTAGGTGACGTAGGGTAGGGTTTATTTTCAAAGTCAAATATGGGTGCTTGAGTAGAAGTGCAAGTTTACATTTAGTTCAAGTTCTTGTTCTGGTCATCTGTGGACAACATTTTCTCAATTGTCACTTATTTCATGTGTTGCCTTTTACATTACTTGAATTACACACAGATCACCCTTAATGCTTCATTTGCAGTACTTCTTGAACCACACCCCAATGTTGAGAAAGCTCTCGAAGTCTGATTGTGGTCTGCAAAACCCGGGATGTACATCAGATACCAAGATTAAGTATGAATGTGTCATCATTCACAGACTGAATCACTGTACTGCTTATTAATCACACGCTTACCGCTCAATTCCATGCGTATCTTGTGGGAATACAATGATCTTGACGGTACCTCCTTGCTCCTTCAATGCTCGTGCATACTAAAAGTTTACACACACAAATGTCATGTACTCATTAGACACACACCGAGTTGCAGATTTTGAGATGGAACTAATTTCAAGGAAACAGAGCTAACATTAGGCTGTTTCTAGTTGTATATCAAATCACTTAACGACAAGAGTCACGATTTAAGCACAAAAAATTAAGTTCACCTTAAGGGTATATAATATACAAGGTTACCCAAGAAAAACTTACTTCCAATCCATTAGAAACTGGAACCCGAAGATCCTTAGCGCCTAATAGAAATAGTGTTGGAGCTTTGACCTGAAAAAATAACCAATATAAACAAATTAGAACCACACACAATCATCAAGTATTATCTGGAGTATGGTATGAAGTAATTAGCAAGGTCAAACTAGTTTTAGTTAGCCATCATTAGAACCATACACTTCATGTACGCATACAGGTTACCTTGTCTAGCTATAAATATTTCTGTGGGATATGGCATTGACAAAATAATACAAGATTGTACATGTATTGCAGCAACATCAATATTTCTGTGGGATATGGCTCATTGCGAGTTACAGGTTACCTTGTCTAGCTATCCAGAACATCAAGACCAGAATATCTTTTCTATTCTCAGGAACTGTATGAGTTTACCTTTGGCAGGTGTGCAATGGGGGACATGCTGTGAAAGAGAGAGAGATGCTCAGCAGAAGGTGCTCCAGTGTATTTATTCTTCCCCTCGGTTCCATAAGTCTCAAAGAAACACCAATCAGGTATATCAGTAACACCAACCATTGATGAAAGATTACAAACAGGATTCCTTGCAGCAGCTGCTGCAAACATATCAGGTGCCTGCAGCATGCAGAAAATTACAAGTAAACTAAAACAGAGGTTCAATGAATGGGAACAAGGATTTTTCCCAAGTTGATCTGAGGCAAGATATTGCATGGATCATGTTAAAAAAAATATATTGAAAAAGCATCTTGAAAACGCAACATACCTGGCCAATCAAGTGTGTTGTTAAGAATCCACCATGGGAACCACCAAGCACTGTTATTTTAGACCGGTCAGCAAGTCCAGTGTCAATGGCAAGATCTATAGCTGTTAATACATCTTCGACGTCCTGTGCAAAATATCCAAATAAGATCCCCTAATTATTAGTACAGAAACATGAGGGAGGAATTTAATGTTTAATGGATAGATTGGTGACCCAAGCATCAATAATTAAGTTAGATTAAGAAATGGTACCTGGGACCCAATTTTACCCGGGAGTGATTGTAATGCTTCCTCGCCAAACCCCAAGGACCCTCTAGCGTAAGTAAACATGTAAGAATTAAAATTTTCGTTCTGAACTTCATCCTTGAGAAATTTATGAGAACAACAGAAAAAGAATTTTTCAATCACCTATAATTCACAATAAGTAAGTTGTATCCAATTGAAGAGAGAAATGCTAAGGACTTTGAAAAGCTTGATATTGTGGTCGAATGTGGACCTCCATGAAGCATTACAATCAGCGGATCAGAGGCCCCATCTTTGGACTTGGAAGACACAAATATAGATTCGAAAGGTTTCTTAGCACCTGGAGTAAATCATACATGCATGAGCCACTGAAACCCATAACTTACACGAAATTGTAAAAATTATGACTCTTTACCCCTCTTTAAGCAAGAAGTAGGAGAACTAGAAAATAATTAAGTTGCAAATGTAAAGTATGATATAATCCTTTCTTCTATAAAACAGATGTCAATAAACAGTTCAAGTCCCTATCAGATGAGGAATGAGGATAATTGCTTGCATCAGGTCGGCATTTAATATTGGTATAATGTGAACTGAAATTGCTTAAGTTACCTTTTGTCAGGTTATCAGAGACATTCCTGACTGGAATCTTCATTATATTGAATCGAAGGGATGAGAGCAAAGATGTTATCTGTAAAAGAAAGAAAAACAGTTGATATACTTCTGTGGGGTAGACAACCTAAACATGTATTATAGGTAATTAAAGACCTTCTCCGAGCATCTTATGGGGTTTGAAACATCTAACCAATTCCATGCAGTACTTGTAGGTGCTTTCTCAATGAAACAGCCATACTTGATTTCAGGAACACTTACTGGACTGCTTGAAACTTCAAACAGGAAACAACAAACAAAAAACCTAGTTATAGATCATAACACTTATATAGGTCAGGAAAAGGTACAGTGAAGCATTAGCATTCTTATGATACCAGCAACAACATTATTTCCATCCAGCGTAAGAATATTCCACGAATAGTATGATTCCAGAGGGCTTATACGTGATACACTTCCACTGCAAGGGAATAATAACATAATGCATTACTTACATACACCACAGTATGAAACTCTTAGTGCCTAAGATGATATATAAATCTGTTATAATTAAACAAACTTATTCCCTCTTCAAAAATGAGTGCCCTAGTTTTGAACGGCGTGATATTTCAAGGAAAAGGCAACCAATACATGACATCTCAACTTATTAAGTCATTTTTTAAAAATTCATACTTCGAAGTTATAGTAGTTGCTAAATTGTCCATTTCTTAATTTACAACCTAGTACAGCATGGAGAAGTTATGGAGTAGCAGCTTCGAATTTGGGTAATGAGCATAGACTTGGGGAGAAATAAAAACAGAAGTGATAATACACAGAATTTTGAAATAAACAATTGAAAATGGAAAGACGTTACCTTAATGCATTCACAGAAAGTATTACTTGAATGCTGCCCCAAATGGAAGGTATAATCATTGTAGATCCATCAGAAAGCCATGGACTACTGAGAAAACTTGGACAGTAGAGCCCAGGGAAGCAACCATCCTCGGCACACATTACCACTGGAACCTAAAAATGTTGTACCAAATGAGAGTAAGATGTACATATAAGATCGAGGATAGAAATCATTTAAACTTTCAATTTCTTCTATCTTTGCATGAATAAAACAACTTATCAAATTATCATTAGTTTTGAAAAATATACTGGTGGTACATTATGTAATAATGGGATTTTAACAGGACAAACAGAATGCATAACATCACAGTATCTCACTTGTCTCACATTAAGTACCTTCGCTATCTAATTAATCCATAGCTGATATATGGTGTGGAGACTGCTATTTCTATCACTCAAACCGAAAACCCATATAGAGCAGGTCCAGATCCATTTCACACGTATATGTATTGCAAGATTCAGTTTTGCCAACCTCAAATGAATTGAACAGCAAACACACAAAAAATCACTGTTAAACTTTGCCCCGCCTTTATCATTCTAACTTTTTCAAGTTGAGATTTATCACAACATTCACTTCTTCATACTTTTTACTTTCAATATCTATAAGTAGGATATGCCTTTCTTTGTAGAAAGAATATCTATATAAAGCACCAAATGTCAGGCTCTTTCAGCTCTATGATGCATGATTATTTATTTGAGATTTGAGAGTATAGCCAGCCAGAGTAGGATGCCCTCTCATACAGGAATAAGATTAGCAATATTAAAGAAGAAAAAATGTTTCTGAATATACACGGGAAAAAGATCAGATATCCTCAACACTGGATTTTGTTTTGAGTTCAAGAGTTAGAGTTCAAACTGATTATATCTTGTTCATCCAAGAGCAAAAAGAAGATGTAAGAAACAGAATATTTAAATCTGACCCCTTTGAGAATATTAGTTTCTACAACCCTCATAATTGCAATGATGAGACTACTTGGCTATGTACTCACAGAGTAATTATAATCCATTGCTTAAACATGAGAAGAAACCAATAGTTCCTTAATGTATGAGTCAGTCAACAGGTTTAACATTTCCCAGCTAATTACATATCAATCAAAGAGCTCACCACATCAATGATTTTTGCAGATGAAATTGGATTTCCATCAATTGGCCAATCAATTCTATGGAGAGAATTAGTAGCACTATGTGCCCCAGAATTGACAGAACTTGCTGCAGATAAAAACACGAGAAACTTCCCATCTGGGCTGAAAAGAAGAAAATGCTCTAGTTACCAGCTGTAGATGTTTCTCATTTGTGGAATTATATAGAGCAGTTATATCTTTATCATTACAAGGAGTTATAAATAATTTTGGAAATTTTGGAAAGAAACAATAGTAGATCACCTATATAAGTTGTGACTGCATGACTTGAAGAAAAGAATTGTTAAGCTGGATATCCCAATAAATTATAGTTTTTTAGTAAGAAAAAAAGCAACAATGCTTTCACTCAACATGCATGAGCACACATCAGACGAAAGATAATATGAACCTCTACAATCATCGAGAGACCTGCACTTTATGCAGGATAAACAACAGAAGCCCAGGCGACATAAAATCATGCAGGTTGAAGGATGAAATTATGCATCAGAGATTCAAGACTGAGAAAAAACTCTCAATTCTAGCACTATACACAAGGACTGAACAAACATTATCAGAATACAAGCTCCGTTTGCATCTGGATAAACAGTTTTTTTCTTTTCAATGAAACAAAAGCATAAGAAGTTATTCTTAAAGATTTGGAAGATAAGGGTATCACCAAGGATTCGGCAAAAGATCGCCGACGATGGAGAACAAGTGTTCACGCAAATGACTCAATGTGATCTGCATTTGGTTCATGGAGCCTACGCCAGTTGTTTGGGGAAATGGCTAAGTTGTTGTTGTTGTTGAAACAAAGGCATACGGTAACAATGGAAACATAGTGGAGCAACAACGGTAATTCCCAACTTACTTCATTCCAAAAGCTTAAGCTATTAGGAGGAGGTCCCAACAACTAAATCATGTGGTCCCTAAATCCAGTCTTTCAGTGTGGGACACTTCCACAGATGATAAAAACAAGGGTTAATTGTCCAAAACTACATTAAAGTTTTGTCCACAAACGGATGCATGCATAAAGTTTTGTCCACGCTTTGTGGGTGCACTGAAGTTTTGTCCACCGACTTTTTAAGAAAAACGTACTG
>JAYMTN010003040.1:0-10337 GCA_036897425.1 Erodium trifolium
CCTTATACGTGGTCCTATGGGTTCAATCCGACGTCGAATGAAAGTCATACGGTGGGGCTTTGGCCTTTCTCCGACAATGGGCCACATCAGCTGCGATTGCCCTTCCATTCACCGGCGATGAACCAACTATCAGTTACCTAAACAAATAAACACCCAAATTCGTACCTGGTTGGAGTATTTGACAGCGTTGAACCTCCTCGCGACAGAGATGGACCCGACGTCGTCGACAGTTGCTCCGATTTGCAGAGAACGAGAGAGAGCGCGAGAGGAATCAGGGACAGCTTTGCTTTTGTTTTGAATGCCCGAGAATAATGAAGAAGATGAAGAGTTAGGGTCGGGTTGGAGGGAAATGAAGAGTAAAGTGGGAAGGGTGTTTTTGTCCTTTCATAGTTTTTCAGTTAACAAAAAAAAAAACAAATTCACAAACCCCAAATGAAAAAAGACCGAGGCTACCCATCAAATTCAATCTTCACATAAGGCCCTCTGCATAATTTCCTCCTCAAACTCCAACAACTTCATCTTTTTCTTTCAATCCTTCATGAATCAAAGACCTAAGAACAAACCCACCTAAATCAAATAACAAAGAGCAAACACACCATCATCATCGTCTTCTACAACTCTACCCACCAAACACATCTCCGACTTCACCTCATCGACAAATCCGAGTTTGTCTGGTCGCTTGGACGATAGGAGATGGGTTGTCAAGTAGTTGTAGCCAATCGTCACTTACTTCAAATTGACGCTCTGGAGGAAACTAGGGAGCCTCCGGCTCTGGTGGATTTGAATGTCATCAGTGGCAGGTCGATTGGTCATGGTGGGTATCGAAGGAGTCGTCTTCTCCAATCAAGATTGCTACATAAACATACAATCCTAGGCGTTTCTGAGGTATCAAGATTGCTACATAAACATACAATCCTAGGCGTTTCTGAGGTGGGAATGGTCCTGATTGCGAAGATTGGAAGGTGGGTCGATGAAGAAATGGATATGGGAAGAAGATGAAGGGAGGATGAGTGTGTAGATTTGTTTAGGAGAGATGAACAGATCTGTTTTAGGAATTAATTAGGTTAGTTTTTTATTTATTTAATCATTAAATTAATTAATTTAATTTATTTTGTTATTAAAGAGGGGTAATCTTGTCATTTAGAAATATTTTTGAAATTTCCGTCTATTATAACATAACATTTTGGAATTTCCTGTCAATTTTAACGGAATATTCCAAAATTTACTTGAAAACTACCGTTACCAAAACGTAGGGACTGTTTTTGAACGTTATAAAACGTAAGGGGTAGGGACTGTTTTTGAACGTTATAAAACGTAAGGGTACTAGAGGTATGTTACCAATAGAAGAGGAGTACAAAAGATAATTAACCCTTTTACTAACATTATCTGCAACTAGCAGTGTAGGATCAGTCATTGGCAACCATAGCTTCCATTGAAGAGTTGCTCTCTAATTTCCTGATGCACAATCTCTTCTGTGGAGGATGGCCTTTGGCAGAGGAGGCTACATCAACATCCACGATAAGGGAGTCTTCTTCCTTGAAATCTCCTTTCAATACTCCCATTGCAACTTCATTCTCAACTAACTGCTGAATCACTCTCTTAACTGGCCTCGCTCCATAGTTCGGATCAAAACCTAATGTTCCCAGAAGACCAACAGCTTCCTCCGAATAGTTAAGATCAATTTTCTTTTGCTTTAGCCTGTCTTTCACTCGCTTCAACTGCATACAATGATCATAGGTGTTATGTTAGATACAGTTCAAAAGATCATATATGCAAAAGAGAATTGATGGAGACAACCCAAGGCAGAAAACTTCCATTGATGAAGTATAGCACTAGAAGATAGATCTCTTCAACACGATAAAACTGACAACAGGGAAAGCGAAGTACCAAAAATATTTAGTTCGAGACTCGGAAACATCCCTTTTATCGGCAATTCCTAGTCTAAATCCTAACCTAATTTAGTTTAGATGTACCGAGATTCAAACTAGGGATATCACATATACAGATATGAGCTCCTTACACTTTGCCCAACTTATGTTGGTTAGAAATATCCTATTAGAGGGAGTCAAACCACCTAATACTCCATAGAGAACTGTCACAAGTACAACTAAGAATGATCTTTACCAACCCTTCCGAATAGCATGATTAATGCACTCTCACTGTCTGTAAATGTAAGACAATGAAAGAAACAAGAGCATATGACCAAACTATCTTGTTGCGATCCTATATGCCTTGCCCATAATTTAACAATAGGGAGAAAATTACAGTCTATAACAAGAAGTTTCATAATATATGGTTAGAAATGACAGAACAAATCAACAGTATGACAAATATATTAAATGCTGGAGGAATTACTCTATAATAAAGATTGGTTACCTGTATCTCTACAATCTTGCTGATTTCTTTAGAGTCCAATGGCTGGAACACTATGTACTCATCAATCCGGTTCATGAATTCAGGGCGGAATGTCTGTCTAGCCAACTCAATAACTTGATTTTTCATCATATCATATGTAGCATCCTTGTTATCTTGGGTATTGCGGAGTGTTTCGAGTATGTGGTGTGAACCAATGTTTGACGTCATTATCACCACACAATTTGTGAAACTAACAGTCCTTCCTTGAGAGTCGGTTATCCTACCATCATCTAATAATTGCAGCAAAATGTTGAACACATCATGATGTGCCTTCTCAATTTCATCAAAGAGTACTACAGAATAAGGCCTCCGGCGAATCACTTCCGTAAGCTGCCCCCCTTCTTCGAAGCCAACATAACCAGGGGGTGCACCAACCAAACGTGAAACTGCATGCTTCTCCATGTATTCACTCATATCAATTCTGACAAGAGCATTCTCAGTATTAAAAAGGTAACCAGCCAAAGCCTTTCCAAGCTCAGTCTTGCCAACGCCAGTAGGGCCCATGAACATGAAACTTGCTATGGGTTTGTTTGGGTCAGATAACCCTGCCCTTGAACGTCGGATTGCATCAGCCACTGATTTCACTGCAATATCTTGACCAATAACCCTCTCATGAAGGACTTGTTCCAGCATGACTAGCTTGTCTCTCTCTGACTGTTGAAGGTTTGATAATGGTATCCCAGTCCATTTGCTAACAATTTCAGCAATGTCAAGGTCACTAACCTCTTCCCGAAGCAAGGAATTTCCTGACCTCTGAAATTCAGAGAGGTTCTTCTCAGCCTCCTCCAATTGCCGCTGAAGAGCTATCGAAGTCCCGTATTTAAGCTCAGCAGCGCGATTTAGGTCATACTCACGTTCTGCAGCTTCCATCTCTAGGTTGACCCTATCAATCTGCAAGAAAGACAAACATAAACAAGGTTACACTTTCGATTTTTTTTTTCGTTTAGAGCAAAAAGATCATGGAGCATAAAAAGTACCTCTTCTTTGATTGAGCGTATCCGAGTCATGAGAATCTTTTCCCGGTCCCATTGCTCGGTTAATTCTTTCTGTTTCAGCTTAAGTGAGCTCAAATCATTTTCTAGTTTGTTTAGTCTTTCTTTGGATGCTTTATCAGTGTCATTTTTCAGAGATAATTTCTCCATCTCCAACTTGAGCACAACTCTATCTATCTCATCTAGCTCTGTAGGCTTAGAAGTGATCTCCATCTTCAACTTTGCAGCAGCTTCATCTACAAGATCAATGGCTGAAAAGAAACAAGTAAATTACTATTTTGTGTCCAAAGAATCCCATTGTACAGCTTTCAAATAGCAAAAACCTATAATGAAGGAAATTTACTTAGACTGAGCACAAAGGAGTTGAAAAAAAACCGCTGCTTTCTTCCAAACTGGTAAGTCAGCCTAAAAAACGGAGGACAAAAAACATATTTTCCCTCTTACTGTGTAATACTCGGATGAGGTTGACAATATCCAGTAATAACTTCAACTACCAGCCAAATTCCCATAGCTAACATAAATCAATAATGATTGACACAGTAAGAAATAAAAGCGAAGGTGAAATGTAAAAGCATAGGTTTGTAAATCCATTATATAAACCATACATTTGATTGATTCTAACTTCCCACACACGAGAGCATAACTAAAAGGTTCAATTAGAGCAAATCATAGATGCTCAGTGATACAACTAATCTGGTCCTTTCTATGTCAATAACCATTAGTAAGAAACTAAAGAAGCAACATCTACCTTTATCGGGCAAAAAGCGCTCTGTGATGTAACGGTCTGCAAGAACTGCCGCTGAAACAAGGGCACTGTCTGATATTTTTACACCGTGATGTAGCTCATAGCGCTCACGCAATCCACGGAGAATAGAGACTGTGTCTTCCACAGAAGGTTGACTACAAAACACTTGCTGGAATCGGCGCTCTAGAGCAGGATCCTTCTCGATATATTTCCTGTATTCATTCAAAGTGGTCGCTCCTATGCATCTGAGCTCACCTCGGCCAAGCATTGGTTTCAGTAAATTCCCAGCATCCATAGCACCACTAGTAGCCCCTGTACACGTTCAATAACAAAAGGCCCTCATATCACACATTAAGTAAAAAAACATGTATACAAACATAAAAGTCATTTGCTTAAAACTACCTTATGTATTCATAAGGGTAGTAATTTCGTTGGAAAAACTAACAGACATCCGTGATCAAAAGATAGGGTAGTTTTATACACGTGTACAATACATAAGAGTAACGTTTGGCAATTAACCCAAAACATAATATATGCACAACATATCAGAATAGTGATTCAAGCACACCATCAAGACAAGTCTAAACTGCCTGCTTACAAGTTCCTATTACCAAATTGGTTCTTGGCTTCTAAATAATCAAACAATGTTGACATGAACACTCCTTTTGAATCTAGAGCGAGTAGTAGGTAGTAGAGAGGCAATTCTTGACTGCACTAGTTTAAATTACAGGGCCATCTAGGTTGCCTCCAACCTACTTCCACCAAGGTTTATGCGAGAACATCCTGCTAACCACCATCTAGCATCCTAGGAGTTGACCAGTTTAATATGCTTCAGCTCATAAATTATATCAATCCCTTTCCCCCCCCCCCCCCATATCAACATTTTTCTTGTCTCTTCCTTTAAAGATGTGGTAACATGTCCGTGTCTATCCTGAGGATATAAAACAGCATACTGACATATTTACTTGATCAAACAAAATTAAACAATTAAATTTTCATGAAACAGCTCAGATATATTTCCCCTATATCTAATATCTAATAGAAGTGATTTGCAGGTACTGTTGGGATGTCTAAGAGTGAGCACAATAAATACTCATAAGAAGTTATAAGTATCACAGTCCACATATAGTTTGTACTCAATAATGAGATTAGTTTTCGAAATATCAAGCAGGCTTACAAACCTGCGCCAACGACGGTATGAATCTCATCAATGAAAAGGATTATCTGTCCATTCGAAGAAGTGACTTCCTTCAAGACAGCTTTTAGTCTCTCCTCAAAGTCTCCA
The DNA here is from genome assembly GCA_036897425.1 of Erodium trifolium. Taxonomy (NCBI): domain Eukaryota; kingdom Viridiplantae; phylum Streptophyta; class Magnoliopsida; order Geraniales; family Geraniaceae; genus Erodium; species Erodium trifolium. Next base: position 5,438 of record JAYMTN010003040.1, read on the forward strand.
CGAAACTTGGCTCCAGCAACCAATGAGCCCATATCCAGGGAGATCAACTGAAAGTATAATAGGTTATTAAGATCAATATCCAGGTTCAGAATAAATAAAACATAAACAAAATCAGATTCAACGATTCATGGAGGGACTGTTGTAAATTATATTCCAGTAAGAACATAAAATACGGTTTGGGCATTCTTCAACCTAAAGACCAGTAAGAAATCAACACAAAACTGCAGCAATAATAGATTGATAGTAAAGGCAAAGGCAGATTCTCAAATATATAAGTATAAGCATCCACCTAAGATCATGCAAGAAAAGAGTATAGTGAACAAAAATGACAACCTTCCGGTTTAATAGAGGCTCTGGAACATCCCCCCTTACAATTCGCTGGGCTAACCTGCAAAATGAGGTAAGAAAAAGAAATTAGATAAATAATTGGGAGAAAAAAGAAGATAAATTATCATCCATCATGCTCAATTGCAGATCTAAGAGGTGATGTTAAATCAAAAGCTCTGCTCAACACCCAGAACATGAAATGAAGAATAACATACGTCTAACTAAACAGAGAGAAGACAACATCAAGACACAAAATGTCCGGTATCAACAAGGTAACAAAAATTTTCTCATTCACACATATACATCAGGTGAACTATAAACAAACAAGAGCCACAACAAAAAAATATATATGTATTTCCTTTTGAGCTTGTGGACAGGGTTTGAGTCACTGTGGCGATATTAAAACTTTAACCTCCAAACAAAAACATGTAGTAACTCAGCCAGGACTTGGATGAGAAAAACAAAGCAACGTACCCTTCAGCTATAGCAGTTTTCCCCACACCAGGTTCACCAATGATTACAGGATTATTTTTTGTTCTCCTAGATAATATCTGGATACATCGTCTAATTTCATCATCCCGACCTATGACAGGGTCAAGTTTACCCCGCCGTGCAAGTTCAGTCAAGTCACTCCCATACTTGTCTAGCGCCTCGTATTTCCCTTCTGGGTCTGAGATGACAAAACAGATGAAAATAACATTAAGAGCAAGAAAAACAAGACAAAACTATAGCAATGCCAATTTGAGGTTTCTCATAACGTTATTCCTTCTGATTCAGTTTAACTCTTGATGTACAGATCTAGATTGATCAGTAGCTACCTCAGTTCCTGGTTTATTTCGGGACACCAAAAACACTAGTTGTATCATAGCCTACTAGATGAAAGTTTGGATTAAGATTCTAAGAATCCAATGTAAGATGTTAATTATTTACTTTGGTCAGTAACCCTTTGACTTCCGCGTATGGCTTGGACAGCATTCTTCAAATCCTTCTCACTCAAATGGAGGTTCCTGAATAACTGCTGACCAAACCTCTTATCTGAATAGAACGACAACACAATATGCTCGACAGACAAGAAGTCATCTCCCATTTCTTTCTTCACCTTCCGAGCATTCTCCAAAAGAGAGTTAAGGTGAGAACCCAGAATTGGGCCACTTGTGTCACCCATCACCTGTCAAAAGACAGCTAATTACATAATATAGAAATCGGCAATTTTAGGGATTTCACTCTCCTCATTTCAGGAACACCATAACTCTAGCTTGCTTTGTGAAAGGTCTCTAGTGCATGTCATACCTTTGGTTGCTGTGATATGAAGTCATTTGTTGCCTGCAGGACAGATGAGTTGTCAAGCCCGGCCTTGGTAAATATTCTCCTCGCCAAACCATCTTTTTGCTCCAAAAGAGCTTTCATTAAATGCTCAGATTCCACAACCTGTTGTTTGCTATCACGTGCTGCTTCAACAGCACCCACTATACCCTCCATTGCCATCTCAGTGAAATCTGACGGGTTAATCTGGAAAAAGATTGAAAAACAGATTAACAAGTAATTAAAAAATACATATAATTTATTCCTTGCACAATTTCATAGCTAACATTAGAGCCACCATTCTAATAATAAAGATGGATACCTCACAGATAGAGATCTAAACTTCATCTAAATTAAGTTCAACCTGTTTTCCGGGATCCAACTCCCATGACAGTGTTGGGGATAACCGGGCCTTAACAAGAAGGAGCACACAACAGGAAGCCCATGATATACACGTTGGCCACCCCACTTGGCCCAAAAAACTAGCCTATCAGGTCATGATGTATATTAAGTCTTCTTTTATTCCTTAACTATCCGATGTGGGACTTTTGACTCGCATGAGGGTACACCTAACAATCTCCCCCTCCACATTGAGTCTCATTACATCAGGTTGCTCGCACTCCTAAGTCCAACTTTTGCCTACTCTACTCAAACCCTCACGGGCCTATACCACCATGAGACGCAGCGATTGGGGTTCTAGGCTCTGATACCACTATTGGAGGGCCTGATATACATCTTGGCCACCCCACATGACCCAAAAGACTAGTCTATCAGGTCATAGGTCCAAGGTGTATATTAAGTCTTCTTTTATTCTTTAACCATCTGATGTGGGAGTACTAACTCACATATAGGTACACCTAACAGCAGTAAGCTAGTTTTCCCTTAACCATCCATATAATCCGCTCTAAACTATACTTTTGTAGAAATCTGTATAATCCATCCGCAGTAAGCCAAATGTCTTTTGCATTTTTAAAACGCATATCCCCTTGGCATCATAAGCAACCAACATATGACAAGACCTAGGTCCAGGTTGGCCAGATTTGGCATCCAACTAAACAATAAGTCAGATGACTGTTAAAGTGGATGTGTGTGATTCAGTCAGAAACGATGTTTCATACATGGTGAGAAAAACTTTACAAAGGAGGGTAACAAATTGCATTTGCCCCACTTGGGAGCTGCAATTCTACAAACAAAAGATGAACTCAAAAGTAGCAAACCTCAAAAACATTATTTCGAGGTCATCTCTTGCATTTTCAATAGCCAATAGCAATATACTGATTGATAAACAGTCACAATCCGCTAATCACCATGCTTTAATTAATTTCAATTGCTAACTCTTTTCCCAACAAGAACAATTTCATTTCCTAGAAAATCACCAAATATCCCTGAACTCAAGTACATATTTAGCATTACGAAAAGAATGGGAATGTACCAGAAAATCTTAACAGTCCTTTCAAAATAAGCACAGCCTTCACAAAAATGCACGATCACATCAAAACAGACACCAAGCAATATAGAAAATATTGATCAGAAGATTATGTGCGTACCTGAGAGGCAGCTGCGGCACTGTACATGGGCGAAGAAGAGTGGAAGTTTCTAGAAAAAGTCACGTTGTTCCATACTCTAGAAGCCGCCACGGCCGAGGGCATCGCGTACTTGCCATTCTCGTCCGAGAACGGAGGCCGGAAGAGGGGGTTTACGGAAGGATTGGAGAGATCTGAGACACGGGAGAGGGCGGCGAGAGAACGCCGGCGGAAAGACGAAGCTTGGGCTGCCGCAAAAGCGGACCTGGCGAGCTTCGAAGCCCTTCGGCTGCTACTCAACATCGAGGAAGAAGACGGTGCGACGAGCTAGTTCTGGTCTCCAAGGTCTTCGTTGATCGGCGATTTTGATTTTGGTGGTGGCTGTTGGCCAGCGTTCACTCCAGAACTGGCTGGAATTGTGTAGAAGAATGTAGGAGCCTGTATTATTTTATTTGCTAAAATGTGTAATTGCCAAATCCCCAACTGCAGAATCTGTAGGTCCCGGACTTTTTTGGGAAGGAAGTTATCGTCACAAGTAGAACGGTGTCGTTTTATGGAGATAAACAAAAGTCATTAACCTGGATCGATCTATTGGACAAACACCATCGTTCTCCAGGTTTATAATTAAAGTTTAACGAATAAGATCGGTATTATTTGTTGCGAAAATAAATATATGGATAGGTATCCGTCGTGAAAAAAGTTAAGAGTAGATATCGGTCAATTAGTACAAATTGCGTGTGTGTATTTGTATTTAACCCATAAATTTAATATTAAGGGTAGGAAATTCATGTAAGAGGGATAATAATGATAAATCAAGAGGTGAATTGATTAAGCATATTCTGAATGGTCTAAACAATTCGTAAGGGCCATTTGTTCAATTTTCTATGTTAAACACAACCATCCGTCTTTCTTTCTCCGTCTCTCTCATTGGTCGTTGATCTCATATATCGTGGCTTCTCGTGGTGACTTCCACGATCTTGATTATGACTGTCAATGACCCTAGTTTGTCACAAATATGCCTAGTTTGTCATAAATTGTGTTGTCGTATTCAATGTCATATTTGTGACAAACTAGGCATCTTGTCTCGTTACTTCCCGCATCAACATTTTGAACGTACTGCCAGTTTATGTCTTCTTTAACCGTAGTTGATCCATTCTAGTACCTTGACTCATGCACATTGATCTTATAACCAAGACCTCAACAAGTTGCACATCTCGAATGTGTATCGCGACGATGACAAACTTTTCATCAGTAATGGTAATTAATTATCTATTTTTCCTCCTAAGCCCAATCTTATTCAACTAAAATGTGTTATTGTTCTAAACCACAAACCCGCCAAGAGTTTGTTGAGTGTCTTAAAAATAATTCCTGATAACCCTATTTTTGCGGAGTTCTACCATGGTCATTGTGTTCTGAAGATTCTGTTGGGGAAAACTTTTCGAGAATGGACTATCCAGATCTCATCCTACTACACCGTTTGCCACTCACACAACTCTATAAATGATGTCATCTCTTAGCTCATATTTATGAACACGTTTTTCGTTTCCTAGTGTCTCAGTTTCGACTACATATTAGCTCACCTAAGTTTCTCACTGTTTGTGATGCTTGTCAATCGAAAAAATGTCATTGTCTTCATCTTCCAAACACTCATCTTAATTAAGTAAAGGGATAACGCTGGTTCCTAGCATTTCTCAACGTTTCGTTATCACGTCCTAACCCGGACCAACGTATCGTCTCAATTCCATACT
>JAYMTN010003041.1:0-10336 GCA_036897425.1 Erodium trifolium
CCTTGACCTTGTTTCCATTTTGGAAACTTGGTTCTTTTATTAAAAAAAAATTGCTGATAAAAAAGAAGAAGGTATTTTTATAGAGGGTCATTTCAGGTGCGGTCAATCGCCGGACAATAATGGTTTCGATTTCGGTAGAGTGTCCCGTATGCAAGACGGTTCGGGAGTCCACCTCTTACCTCCATCCGCATTGCCCGTTTTCCCGAAAAGTATGAGAACGAGCGTACACGAGAATTTCCATAGCATACATTTCTAGCATGATAGTCTATTGTTATGGGGGAACCTAACATGCCACTTAAAGCAAGGATGGCGTTGATAGACTGGAAAATACGAAACAGGGTTGTGTGTGCTAGACACTACAACTTGCGATTTCTCTTGACGCTACAATGTGTAGTTACCTCCATAGTTGACAATAAGCCCACCTTGCCCGCATCACCCCTACCCCATCCCAATCCCGACAGAGACCATGTGGTCCCCTTGGGTTGGGCTACAATAAATGTAGACAAAACAGTCTTCTCAAATACTCATTGTCTGATCACTTTTAATCATACAAATGCTTCACTCCGCGCGCATTGATGGCACAGAGTATGGCTTGTAGGGACGACAATGAGGGAGTTCTAGAGGGAAGGAAAATATATCCCAGGATTGCAAGAGGCGAAATTTATGGAGGCTAATACAATTTGAAGGGCTCTACTTTGGATACAATAGTTTGGGTATGCTCGGGTTCTTGTAAGGAGTGATGTCCAATATGTGGTGGGGCTAATCCATGGGATGATACCCCTATTCTCTCTGGTGGCGCTCATTAGCAGGCCATGAAGGCTCGATCTGTACAATTGTGTCTGTTCTCTCGTAGCCTGAACTTGTGGTACCATATGCACTCTTATGTATGTTACGAGCTTCTAAATAAAATCTTGAAGAAAAAAAAAGAGACTACATATATTACTCACATACAAAGTAAGATTTTGAAAAATAAAAATAAAACAATTTTATTAAAGATTTATTAGAAATAGATAATTGGAGACAGAAAATGTAGGAGAGAGAGGGGGCTTGCCTGATCACTTTTAACCATATAAATGCCTCACTCTCCGCGCGCATTGCATTTGCAATTGCACCTCCTTAATCCTCTCCCTGTGTTCTCTTTCTCTCTCCCCTCGTCCATGGCAGACCCACAAACCTCACTCCTCCGAATCTATATCTTCCATTTTACAACATATAATCACAACAGACAACACCTAATCATGCACTCTCTGATCTTTCATCACTACTTTCAAGCTGGAAATACTCACCATTTGTCACCAAATTATCCACAATCTCAGTCCTTCAATCCTATTTATGGCCACTTCTGATCCTTAAATTTCTTCACCCTCTTCCGCTTTTCCTTTCTGGGTTTCCTTCAATTTCTTTCATTTTCCTGTTTTTTGGGTGAGATTGTTGATCACACGCCCTTTAATTTGTTTGGTTCCATGATTTGACTGAACAGTGAGTGGGTTTTAATCTCTGTATCTTGAAGCAGCATCTCCAGGTATTTCTGTAAAATTTACTGATTCTTGATTCTTATTGGGTTCTCATCTTGGCATTGATAGTTATTATCATCACTGTTGCTAAGTCCTTGACATTTGTAGATGTTAGATTATTTCAATGTTTTTCTAAGAGATATTGTGTTGAGCATGAAAAGTTCTTACTTCAATAACAGGAAAAAAAATGGGCACCTTTCCATGGCTCAATGGGACATTCAGGTCTCTTCCAATCCACCCTATTGTAGGGTCTGGAGCACATCAAGCCCCAAATCCAAAACCTCGTTTTCGAAAGCATCAATTAGGCTTAAGAAATTCTTCTCTCAGAAGGTGTGTGAAATTCATAGAAAAAGCCTCATTCATGTATAACCTAATTTGGGAACTTAAAATTTGATTGCAACTTTTGCAGGAATTTTTTGTACACAGACGGTTTGATTTGTACATCCTCAAGAATTATTGTTTTTGCCAAAAAGGTATGAATTAGATTTGTAAGTATATTTGTGATGCCCATGTAGGTGGTTTTGGATAAAGTTAATCAGTCAATAAGTTTGTTTTTGCTTGATATGTTTGTTTGAAGTGGACTCTACATGATTAGTTTAAGCTTTCGTATGGTGGTAATGTTATAGGGTGAGTCCAGAGATCACAGACATGGAGATGGTGAATCAGATGAGGAAGAAGATGAATTATTGGCAGCTAAAAGAGCTCTAGCTGAGGCTAGAGCCATGCAAGAAAGTATTCAGAAAGAGAGAGATATGTTACTTGCAGATTTGGCCAGGTCTAAAGCAAAACAGAAAAAAAATATAGATGAAGCGATTCAAGACAAAGCTTCAGCATTCACAGAACTTGATTCAGTAACGTCTCAGCACAACCAGAAAATGCAAGAGACAGCTGAGGACAAGTCTGATTTGGAATCAAGCCTAGTCCTTGCCAAACAAGACTCGGTTGAACTTGCAGTGCAGGTCGAAAGGCTAGCAGAGATTTCATACAAGCGGTCCAAATCAGATGTCATTGAGGATGCAAAGCTGAGGGTTTCAGCAGCAGAGTCTAAAGCTTCAGAAGCATCTCACCAGTTTGAGAAGCAAATAAGGAATGCTGCTGAGAATGCTATATCATCATTTGTGGAGCAGTCTAAAGATGCTATCGAGAAGGCTTTGGTTGTAGCAGAAAGAGCCGGTGACTATGCAACTAATGCAGTTACAGCGTTTACACATGTTATAAATCCTTCTGATGAGATTGCTTCCGTCCAGTCTGAAAAAATCAAGTTACAAGATGTTGCAAAGGACTTAGAATCTCAGTTATTGCTCACAAGAAGTGAGGCTGATAAGCTGAGGTCAGAGTTGGAACATGTTCGCTCTCAAGTGAACGAATCAGAAGCTCGTGCTGATAAGTCTATGAAAACATTGCTCGAGTTTCATGATTCTACTGGGAAAAAGACCGTCAAGAAAGAAGAAGAAATCAAGTTATTTTTACAGAAGCTGAAGGATGAGGCAGAAGAGAAAAAGAGAACCATCTCTGAGTCTTTCATGGCTGATCTTGTAAGCATTAAGGCCGCCACTGAAGCTGCTAAAGAAACAGCACGCTCTAGAGATGATGCGTATGTGAGAAGATGTGAAGCACTGCATAGATCTTTGAGGGTTTCTGAAGATGCCATAAGTACATGGAAACAAAGAGCCGAAATGGCAGAGTCACTATTGCAGAAGGAAACACCATTAGAGGAGGATGCTATCTACATGGTCAATTCTGGGCGGATAGATCTGTTGACTGATGATGAGTCACTGAAACGTAAGATTTTTAGTGAGGGCCCGCGTAGAGCCGTACCACAATGGATGGCGAGGAAGATACAGTCCATAGGCCCAAGATTTCCACCAAGAAAAGCTAATGTATCTGAAGCTGAAGCCTTGGCATCTAAGTTTAGAAGTTTGGACTTACCGAAAAGTAATGAAGTATGGTCAATTGCAAAAGAAAATCCAAGGAAAGGGGATACAATTATTGAGGAGGTGTTTGAGAAGGAAACAATAGAGAAGAAACGAAAGGATCTTCAGCGAGCTCTTGACCGGAAGACCAGCCTGTGGAAGCCAGACCAAAAAAAATTAGGTTAGTTTCCACGTATCATGTATGTGTTTGCCTTTACAAGTCCACTAAGCATGATTCCTCTGATCAGTTTTGACATGAACTTGAATGCAGAGTCAGGAACGGGCACAGGACGTGAGATTGTGGTTAGTTATATGCTTTACACTCGAACCTTGATGTGTATTGGTACATTGTTGATATGTGCTTCTTGGATATTTTAGTTATTCACAATATAGGCACACAATCAGATGTAAACTCAACTTTAAAATGAAAACCGAGAACCCATCCGGGCCATTAGATCACGGGGAATGAATGGTTCATATTTAAAACAAATCATTAATGATATGAATTGTAAATATGCAGCGCTTTGAATTTATTTTTATTATTAAAAACCCCTTAAAACATGGGCCATTGGATCCACTTGATCTAATGGCCAAGATGAGTTCTTAGTTTTCCTTTTAATATTGGTTTATAGTAGATAGTGTCCATTGTATATCTATAAATATATTACTTTCATATTTAGTGTTGTAGAGCAATGTTTTATGTACTAATACCATGAAATTGATATTTATTATTTTATTTCACTATAAAGAGCTTATGCATTTTCTTTTATCATGGGGCAAAATCCTTTTGTATAACATGCATAACAAGTTTCAAGTTTTATTTGGATCTTAACTCGTTGCTAATCAAGTTTCAAGGTTTCAATTGGGAAAGCTGGAGGAGGCAGTGGTACCTGGAGCTCGCTCCTAAAGCCGCTGATTTATCTAAGCTTGGAATAACTTCTATTTGGCTACCACCACCTACAGAATCTGTGGCACCTCAAGGTCTGCCTTCAGCTCCATTTTCTCAACTCTTTTTTTTTTTGTGAAACATGACATTTTCGCAATAAATTGCTTGACTACTCTATGATTTTTCAAAATATATGTCATTTCTAATTTTTAGAGAACTTACAAGCAATACATGCAGGTTATATGCCATCTGACCTTTACAACTTGAACTCTGCATATGGTACTGTGGAGGAACTTAAAGAGTGTATAGAGGAAATGCATGCCCATGACATTCTGGTATGTTTTAATATTCAATTCTAAGCATTAGTTTCTGATTTTTTGATGTTGGAAGTATAATAAAGAAAGAAGAGCTATATATGAACACAAGGGGCATGTCCAACTAATATGGGCGACCTTTCAGTTGTAGAGCCCGGCACAGTATTTGTAACTCGATTTACAATTCTTTGAGTTCATACTTTGCTTCTCAGTGTTTTGAAATCAATTTTTCTTAAAGTAAGAGCTGTATAGGTATTGGGAGCTTAGTTTCATCTCAAACCTTCACCATTGGTACAATTATCATATATACACTATGGACAAAACACTATGTGTTTTCATTCTGTTTGTTCTTTTCTCTCTTACATTTGATTGCTATGTGCCACCGTCTATATAGGTATTGGGAGATGTTGTACTGAACCATCGATGTGCTCATAAACAGGTAAAGCTCATACATTAGTAATTGACAAATACATAAATATGAGATGCAATAAATAAAATGATTATGTTGTTGTGGCTTGCTCGTTTCAGAGCCCAAATGGTGTTTGGAACGTGTTTGGTGGAAAACTAGATTGGGGACCTGAAGCAATTGTATGTGACGATCCAAACTTCCAAGGCCGTGGAAACCCTTCTAGTGGTAATTTATAGAAATGTTATGGGATATTTTCAATCCCTAACCGGGGCTGACTTCATATATATGACCATTTTAATTAAATAGGCTCAAGTTATATAAGAGAATGATTTGAAATAGGGGTGAGCAACAGTTGGTTTGGTCGGTTTTTTTTTTATCATTTTAAAATCCAAGTTCGGTTTTCGGACAAAAAAAAACTCACCGAAAACCGCCTTTTCCAGATAAAAACATTAAAAAAAAAATTCAAATATTATGAAAAAAGTCACCCAATAAAAAATAAGATTAGATTTCATTAGAAAACAAGTTTAACTTAAAATAAATGGGCTTAATGAGAACATGTGCTTAACTCAAAATTTTCAAATTTAGGCTCAACTTAGTAGGCGGTTGGTTCCCGCTATTTTCGATCGGTTTTCCGTCCAAAAAAAGCTGACTTGGATTTTTAATTTTCGGTTTTGGATTTGTCTATTTTTTTGCTCACCCCTAGTTTGATAATTGCCATCAAATAGTCACAAATGAAATAAGAGTCTTGCCCGATATAAGTATTTTTTTGTACTTCCTGTAGGTGATGTATTCCCTGCAGCACCAAATGTGGATCATTCTCAAGAATTTGTAAGAAGGGATATAAAGGAGTGGCTGAACTGGCTCCGCAGTGAGATTGGTTATGATGGGTGGCGCCTTGACTTTGCTAGGTAAGGCTCTTCTCCTTATGTTTTATGGGCTCTTCAGTAGTGGCCATCTTTGTTATTGGTATAAGCTTTTACTATACTTTTTCTCTTATTTGCAGAGGCTTCTCGGGTATTTATGTGAAAGAATATATTGAAGTCTCACATCCTGCCTTTGCCATTGGAGAATTTTGGGATAGTTTAGCTTATGAAAATGGCAATTTGTGCTATAATCAAGGTTAGACACTTGAATATCTCTTGGAATATTCTTCTTAAATACACTTAATTTTACGGCGATGCTAATCTAACTTACTGATGTGCACAGATTCTCACAGACAACGGATTGTTGATTGGATCAAGGCCACTGGAGGTACTTCCTCAGCATTTGACGTCACAACAAAGGTAATTAATTTATGGAGATCACTGCTGTGGCACATAATTATGCCCAATTGATGCTTATTGTTGGTGTGCTCTGCAGGGTATTCTCCATTCAGCTGTGCATAACCAGTATTGGAGGCTGATCGATCCATCGGGGAAACCGACCGGAGTGATGGGCTGGTGGCCCTCTCGTGCCGTCACTTTCCTAGAGAACCACGACACTGGATCAACTCAGGTTAGTGGGTCCCGTCACCACCACCTATCTGTCCGAGCTTTTAGATTAATCGAGTTATTATGTCCATTTTAGGGTCACTGGCCTTTTCCGCGGGACAAGCTTACGCAAGGATATGCATACATTTTAACCCATCCAGGAACAGTAAGTCCCATAACCTCTGAAATGGCAAAAACATTTAAGGGAAAATCTCGCTGAACTGCCCTTAAGTATGCACCTTTCTTAATCAACTACCCTTATGTTAAACAAGTTTTTAACAACCACCTCAGTTTTTTAGTAAAATGACGAAATATCCTTATTTTTTTACACGATGATATTTTCGTCATTTCACAGCCAAAAGTTGATAGAATCGGGTAAAATGAGACTAAAAACGTAAGGGGTTTGTTGAAAACTCTTGAAACGTGAGGGTAACCAGTTGAGAACGATGCATATTTAAGGGTAGCTGAGCAAGATTATCCCAACATTAATTCTATTTTCATTTCATTTGTCACAAAGTCACAACAAAAGAAGAGTTGCATGATGACTATCACTTGAATTTGTGGTTTATGTTCTTGAATCCAAAATCTTGATACACATTTAAGAGCCGATAAGAAAAATGCTGATGGTAAAATGTTTTGCAGCCTGCAGTGTTCTACGACCATCTGTATGATTTTGGGATCAGAGACGTGTTGGTGGAGCTGATAGAGGTTAGGAGACGGGCAGGGATACACTGCAGGAGCAGTGTGAAGATACTGCACGCCAACAATGAAGGGTACGTTGCGCAGGTCGATGATAGACTGGTGATGAAGATGGGATATTTTGATTGGAACCCTTCCAGGGAAATTCACCTTGATGGGAACTGGGAAAGGTCACTGGACAAGGGAGCTGATTATCAAGTCTGGTTAAGACAATAACCTATCAATCTCAGGCAAATACACAAGGGTTCCAATTGGATCCATAACTTAAGTTCTTTTCTTAAAAAGAACACTCTTTTTTGATGATATATAATGTTAACCAATGTAAAGATTGAATGAAAATCTATACCATTCTCACATGTGTTGTGTTGATAGAGTGACAGTTTGGATCTTTTTGCGTGGAAATGAGAATCACTTACATTTTTATTTGGAATAATTGCAAAAAAAGTACATTGTGGTACTAGTTTTTCCATTTTATAATTGTAAAAAAATTGTCATGAACTTGTTTTTTTGTCTTACTTTGTATAAATGTATTCAAAATGTCGATTTTACCCTTAGAAATTTAAAATTAAGAAATAAACAAATCCAAATTTTCATATCTTGAATTTCTTACTCTCTACACGGTAGAGGAAGAAAATTAAGAGATGTAAAAATGTTTAGATTTTGTTCTTGACATTATTTTTTTAAAATCTAAGAGTGAAATCATTATTTTATACAAATCGTAAAAAATGATTGGTTCACCGTTATCAAAGAAATGGGCTATAAATTACAAAAAAACGAATACATCATGCTCTCGGAGTACTTTTTTATGTTTCATTTTAATTCATTCACGTAACCTCATTTAGTACTTTTTGTCGTTTTTTATCATCAAATTGCTAAGTAATTCCAAAAAAAGAGTTGTCTTCAATCCTACATTGTGATGGGGAAATGGCACTAAAAACACAATAGTACTAATTGAAAGCAAATTTGGTGTTGGGTCACAAAACCATTTAAACAAACAGCTATTTTGTCTATATACCAATAATTGATCATCAATTAATAATATTGCAATTAAAACTAAGCAAGAGTTACAACAATACAGATTCCTAGCACAAAGTTCCAACAAACATCAACACAAATCAAGACGAAAATGTCACCTATATTAATTACTCTCTTCAATCCGAGAGAAGCAGATCGAAGTGATGGGCAATCCGCACGTGCTGGTGATCCCATACCCAGCACAAGGGCACGTGATTCCTCTAATGGAGCTCTCCCTATGCTTGGTCGAACACGGCCTCAGGGTCACATTTGTCAACACAGAGCACCATCATAAGCTCATGACCGATGCCTTGGCCGCCAAGGAACGTACCGTTGGGGATCGGATCCACCTGGTTTCGGTCTCGGACGGGCTGGAGTCCGCCGAGGACATGGAGAGCCCGGGGAAGATTTCGGAAGCGGTCTTGAAGGTCCTTCCGGGTGAAGTGGAGAAGCTTATTGAGCGGATAAATGAGACGGACGATGATGACATCACCTGTGTGCTGGCTGATCAGGGCCTCGGGTGGGCCCTTGAGATCGCGTACAGGAAGGGAGTTAAGCGCGCAGCCTTTTGTCCCGCGGCGGCGGCCATGCTAGTCCTCGCCTTCAGCATCCCCAAGCTCATAGACGAAGGAGTCATCGATGCCCATGGTGAAAATTCTCAATCCCCTACTGTTATGCTTCTTTTGCACTAACATTACACAAACATAAACATCATTTACTGGTAAAAGGAGTTCTAAGATTACCATAAGACCTATCATTATTTAATGGTAAAAACAAGTTATAAACCACTTGGATTTGTCCCGTAGGTAGAAAATGTACAATGCATAATGTTAAAAGATTAACTCAAATGGAAAATTGATCTGATAGTCGAAGGCTTAATTATAATTTTTGTATTCTAATACGCATCCTCATTAGATAAGCGTGTTCATGGAACGGCCCCGTCCTATGACCAAAATTTGGAACCGGTCCAGAGTGACCGGGTCAAAAAAACTTAACCCACTCAACCCCAGGCTCAAAGGAATACCTTTGAACCGGCCCGTTCGGATTATGGACGGTTCATCGGGTTGGACTAACCCATTCGAATTTGTTAAAAATTGATCACATTATCGTATATAGTTACACACATACTTTCAAATATATTTTTTATTGGCAAAAAAAACACTAAAAAGTGATCAAAGATTGCTTAGAACCTCAATTGGTGACTTCTTAGTGATGAAAAAACACCTTACCCTATTAGAATATCAACTCAACCAAAAAACTTAAATGGATAGTTAAGATTAATTATAGTTTTGTATTCTAATAAATAACAATGAGTTGATTCAATATGAGTTGATCACATCTTTTGAGCCAAACAAAGCATTAGCTCAAGTAAAAACTCAAATTACTTGATTTAAATAGATGTAACTAATCGAATTATTTTGATCTCCTCTTTCCTCAAATGGACCTACCAAAACCATATAACAACTAGTTATTGAGTTAACTTAGATTTCAGAATATTTTTTCTTTAATTTTGTTCTGCTAGTGTGCATGTCTTCTCTTAGACTGATTTATTGTACATGTTCTTATAAAGCTTTTTCACTTCTATATAAGATCAAACGTTCAAATCACAATAAATACATCTGTTTGGAAACATGTACTAAGGAAATTTACTTTCAAAAATGTGGTCGAGGTACTGTTTGTCTGAACCAGCTAAACTATATCTGAGTGGATAATACATTAGCCTCTCACTTAGTTTGATACTTTACACTTCATTTATAGGAACTCCTACAAAGAAACAAACCATCAAGCTGTCACCGGGCATGCCTCCGATGAGCACATCAAGCTTCCTCTGGACCAGCATAGGAAACAAGGACATAGAGAAGAACATATTCAACCTAATGCAAAACAACAACAACTCCACGAAACTAGCACACCGCTTGATCTGCAACTCCGCCCACGACCTCGAGCCCGCCGCCTTCACCTCGGACCCCACAATCCTCCCAATAGGCCCACTCTCAGTCGAACACGAAGACCCCACAGGAACCTTCTGGCCCGCAGACCCCACCTGCCTAAACTGGCTCGACCAGCAGAGACCCAGCTCCGTCATATACATAGCCTTCGGCAGCCTCGCGGTCCTCG
>JAYMTN010003042.1:0-10336 GCA_036897425.1 Erodium trifolium
ATGCAAAAAAAGAGGAAGCGAGAGGAGGTCGGCGGCGTATGAGGTTCTCCGAACCCTAACTCCCCCTTTCAACCAACCGAGTCTCTGATGGGCTCGTATTAGAAATGGGCAGAGCCTGTAGCGTGGGCCTTAACCAACACAAAACGGGCCGTCCAGACGATGGGCTTAAGCTAGAAAATCTTGGGCCTAAATAGAATCTGACCCCTTAAGCCCAAGTTCTCACAATCAACTAAAAGAATTAATGTCCAACTTAAGTAAAACACAAAGCGAACTTTTTTTTGTCGTCTCGACCGACGTTGACCGGGGCGGTCTTTACAACAATATTACGTTTAAAGAAAGTGGGTCGGTTGTGAAAGACAGGGCAAAAACTACACAAAAACCAGAGAAAGAGGAAAAGTTTTGTGCTAGCACACACGTTTGGGGAATCACTTGTTGGTGTGGATACCTGTAGAGGATGGATCCTTTTGGAGACTTCTCAACTTTACTGAGCATAAGCGTTCATCGGTCCTCGTCTCAAGCCAGTCTCAAATCCGAGAAAGGCAACGATCTTTAATTTTCGTTTTGTCGGTTCGTTCGAATTATATGGATCCTAAGGATTTTCTATGGTTTCTGCTTAATTTCCGTTGTGTTTGCACCTTAGAATCCCTCACATATGCCGCTCCCACCGTCGTACTAGGTGGTCGCTCCTGTTTCGGTGCATTTTCTCTACTCTGTTGGGTCGACGGTCGGTGATGGACACCGGTGGGCTGCTTCCTTGGTAGCTGAGAGTACTGAATGGTAGGGAACGCTCAGTTCTTCGAACTGTTTTCTATACTATTCGTTTTCACCGAGTGGTGATGGCCTCCGGTGGGGTGCCTCTAGCGTTTGAGAGGTGTGTGTGGCGGACTGTTTTCCTAGGTGGAGGTAAATGGATTCACGCGAAGTTGGTTGTCTTGTTGGAGCTGGGTGCATTATGTGCTCTAACGACGACCGTGGTTAGAACCCTTTGTCGCGGCAGAAGGTGCATCAATGTGCGACAAATTGACAAATCTTCAAGGTGTATGTCAAGATGGGATTTGGGCCTAGTAATTTAGGATGATAGGTCCAACGGGTGTATTAGGCCCACCGTTCGATGTTTTGTGGTGTTTTTAGTCATGTAGTTTTATGTCTACCTTGTAGGTGTATTCTATTGGGATGTGTGTGTTTCCCTATTTTTCACTCATCTTGGAGTAAAAAAAAAATAAATTTTGCTTATCAAGGAAATACGGATCCACGGGGATGATAAGTTAATAATAGTCACAAAACTGGTTAATTGAGAAGGTGTATTTGCAGAGAGAGGTTCTCTCTCTGCTAAAACTCTAACACGAACCTTGTGTCCTCGCCATCTTGGTACCGCCACCATCGACGACTATTGGGGCTCCGCCTTTGGGGGTTTCTGATAGAGGTGTGCCCTGTCCACCTTCTCCCTCCCTCACCTTCTATTTCTCCTGACCTCACCTACCCCCTTTCACCTCTTTACCCCTATCGGCCACTGGCCATTCCCTCTCTGAGGGTTTTCTATCAACAGCGGGACTGCTCCCTTTTCACTGGGACACCCTCGTCCTTAAAGATGGAGGCTAGACATCCTTTGACAATGCTCACAAATGAGCCCTTTGGTATGTTTTTGCAGGGAAGGGACGAACCACGGCCGTTACCGACTTTCCCAGTCCATTGGGAACCTCCTCATCGTTGGAATCGTGTCCCCCTCACCAAAGTCTCCTCGCATCCGATCGTGGGGCCCAGATCCCCTAAACCTGACCTCACCGGAGTTCCAACGGGGTCTGGCTAAGCAAGAGCAAGCCTCGTCGGGTAGTGGCGATTTTCTGTTGGTACATGTCTCATTGGATCTGGTTTCACCGAGGAGAGACGAACCTCGCACGAATCAGCCCTTGTCAAAACAGGTCTTGCCGAAATCGCTTCTATCGCTGGGTACTTGAAAGGGACGGGCCTTTCCTCCCTTTCCATCCCCAAAATTGGATGTTGTGGAGACCTTCCCTCTTAGGACTCGGGAGCCTCGCTCAACCGACCTCGCCTCGGGTTCATCGCTCGGCTGTCAGGACTCCGGCCCGTAGCTGCCTGCCCATCAGCATCAGCGAGGACCCGAACCCTCAGAACCGGGCCCCCAAGGGGGGGTGGAACCCCTTGGGCCCCAGCAACAAGCGAGCATTTTCGGCCTCTTCATCGTAGTTTGGGACCCTTTATCCAACAAGCCACGACATTCACCCTTTGCGTTATCGCCTTGACTCCCTCACCCCATAGCCAGATCTGTCAACCCTTAACGATCCTTTTCCCCGTGCATCAACTGTACCCAAAGTGATCTCGACTTGGCTTTCAATTATGCCCACTCGTAACTACTTGTACCGCCAAACACAGAGGATCCCTGCTCCTTGTACCATCGATAGGGACCCGGACCCTAATCTTGATCCTCGAAAGTCGGGGCCTAGTGGGTGAAGGAAACTCATTAGGCCCAGAACCAGACGAGTCTCTCCGACCTCCCTCCAGGATTGCAAATCTTTATCGAGGGGGCATCTCAAGTGGGAGGACTCTGATCACAACCTCGCAAGTTAAGACAACCACACAACGCGGTATTTAGTATTTTGGACTTGCGTAATCGATCGTATCACCTGTTGTTGTATTACTTCTAGTGGTTGTTGTAGAAATATGTTAGTTAGCCTAATGCGTCAAAACACATGTTTCATCCTGGAGTTATCGACCTATATCTTGGCTTGTTTGAGTTTTTCCTTAGTCTTTATTTAAAGTGGGGTTAATATCATAAAGCACCAAACAAGTATACATCATTTGCAAATAACACACTAAGTTACGACTTTTTCATCTTGCACATCTATGTGTCACAAAATTATGCAAATAACACACTAAGTTATTACTTTTTCATCTGGCACACCTATGTAGCACAAAATTATCATTGTCTGAATTTCTATTACTTTTTCTATTAATTTTTTTTGAAATTCTGAAAACGCCCACGTGTTAGGCCCGAGTTCTCCACGCCGACCCCTCCTCGATCTCCCTCACTGCCCTTCCTTACCCGAGCTCCGGTCAAATAGCGGCGACGCCCCCTTCTCCTCCCCTGCCTAAGTCGGCCCTCTCTCCCCTCGCCCGAGCTCCGACCGAACAACAACGATGCACCCTCTACTCCCTCACCGCCCGAGCTCCGACCGAACAACGACGACACCAAAGGTGCAATGGTCTCGTTAGGGTTTCTGGGGAGAGAAATGATTGAATTTGATTTTGAGAAAGGATTTGAATTTGATTTATTTATTTTTCTAAATTTTAGAAATAAAATTTGATTTGTTGATTTTTTTTTTACTTATTAATTGTATTGTTGTAGTTTGATTGAATAGTGAGGAGCATTTGCGTCTTTTTAGTAAAAAATTAACAGAAAAAGTAACATAAATTCTAACGATGATAATTTTGTAATACATAAATGTACTATAAAAAAAATCGTAATTTAATATGTTACGTGCAAATGACGTACATCTGTAACCTTTTATAATGTTTGGAACCGAGTATTGCGGGTCAATAAAACAAGGGTATTCACAGTCCGAAGAGAATGAGAGTTTTGTGCTTGGAATTTACAAGAAAGCCAGAGTCCGAAATCGACTGGGGATCGAAGAAAACGAAGGAGTTGTACTTGTAGGGTAGGTGTTGGATAGGACAGCCTTTATTTTATTTATTTTGCTGCACACAACTCTTTCGGTAAATCGTAAATTTTATCTTTTTCTTTATTCTAGAAAGCAGAGAGAAACTTGGACCCATATCCAGAGGTGAATTATGTAATATGTAGTGTTTAATGATACAAGCTTTGCTTTTTGGTGGAAGAGAGAACTTGATGTCTCTTTGACATATATGAGTGGGTGGTTCTATCTTTTCAACACACTTTCTCTCTCCCTCTCTCTTTTCAACACACTTCCTCTCTCCTCTCTCCCTCTCTTATTCTTCCTCGTTTTTTCTTTCCATCTTACAAAACTTGTCTAAATCAAGAACAACAAGGTTTGTTAATTAGTCACTCAAAGTTTCGATTTTTCTGGGTGTCTCTCTGTTTTTGTTTGTGTTTTTAGATGATTTGGTATCTGGGTGCCTTATATATCATGAGTTTTCTGTCTTCTTCATTGTTCCATGAAATGGGATTTCTGGGTTTTACTTGGATTTCTTTTCCAAGCTTGATTTCATGGGTTTTGTTATTCCATGGAGTTCATTTCTTCGTTACTTATTTGTGATTTCATGGTCTGTTCCTTGTTAATTTCCTGGTCATGCTCTGGTTTTGTTCCTCCTTTTTCACTTTCCCCACTCTTGTTCTGAGATTTCTCATCCATCTCCACAAGCAAGTTCTTACTTCAAATCTCTATTATCTTGTCGGATTTTGTGGTCTACTTGATTGTGGGACTGTGCTTGTATGTTAGTGGTTGTCAAGTCTCGATTATGGGCTCATCTTTTCCACATAAAATAACAAAGCTCCAAGGCATTTTTGGAACATCAACTTTTGTCCTTGGCATTGCTTGTGGGTTTGGTTCTTGGCTTGGGTTTTAATTATTCAAAGTAGATGCTTCAAAATCACTCATCCCCACCACATAAAATAACCTAATAACACTCTTGCTCTTTCATGTTCTTGATTTCAGGCTGCAGAATATGGATGGAGTTTGATTCTATCGGGTGCTGGTGCTGGTTTTGATCTTGATTGTGCTGCTGCTAGTGCATGTGTTTTGGTGCTTCTGGGTCTACTGTTATGCTGAAGGCTAAGTTAAAGATAAGGTTGAGAGATAGTAATTGTGACTGTTGTGAAAACAGCACAAGAGAGAAGCTTTTCTTCAGATGTTATCCATTGAAAACCCTCCACCATATGTCCCATGTCCTTGCTCTGATGAGAGGGCTTCTCCTAAGCAACTAGCCTTGCCAGATCCCCCAAAGGATCATACCCCACTTCCCATATTCTCCATAAGGTATAATTTCTTGCAAGATATGAATGGATGGTGCTTACACTTTCTTTTTGTCATGTCTCTAATGGAGATCTATTCTCACCTCTCAAGATCTTGTTCAGTCAGATCCAGAATTTACCATGCTTGTTGTTCAGTGCTATGGGACCTAACTCTTGTCATCTACATCTTGTCTTCTTTTTGGGTCACTGTGTTTTTTCTTTTTTCTTTTTGCTTGGTTTGGTTCATGAAACTCATCCTCTTGTACATGGGTTGTTGGGAAATTGTCCTCCTTTGTTGCTTGTGTGATTTCATGCATGTTGGTCCATATGTTCCCCCAAGAAGTTGACATACAATATGATGTTATGAAACTGTTGGATGTTTTATGCTTAGTGATGATTAATTGCTGTGCAGAGACTATGTTCTTACCTCCAGGAGCAAAGATATCAAGAAGAATTGGCCCTTTTCTTTGAAGAATCTACAACTTTGTTTGAAACATGGTGTCAAGGATGTATTGCCACCATTTGGCTCATATCATACCGCAAGAAATCAATCTTTTGTGAGATGCTCCGTTGAAAGTGATTTAGCTCAAGGCAATTGTTTAAGGAAGATTGATGGAGAGCTCAAGATAGTAGATGCAAGAGATTGTTCGGCACGAGACACATCTGATGTTGGATTGAATCAGAAGCTGTTAGATCCTTGCACCTATGAAAGTTCATGCAGATCCGGAGGAGAAAATGATTTTCCTTCCACAACAACGTCTGAAATAGAGTCGGTTGCTGCACAAAAGCTACCTAGCCCACAGTCAGAAGTTGGTACTTCATTGGTTAAAGTTCGAGCTCCACTGTATCAATCTCAGAAGAAGGAAAATACTTGCCGGCTTCCGGGTAAGAAGTGCAGGTTGATAGTGAAATTGGGGGGAAATTTTAATCGTAGCTCAACTGAGGATATTGCATCCAATACTACTACAGTATTGGAAACGATGGCTTCAAAAGTTTGCCCTGTTTGCAAGAATTTCTCATCATCTTCAAACACCACCTTGAATGCTCACATTGATCAGTGCCTTTCGGGTGAGTCAACTCCCAAGTGCACTTCAGATTCGAAGCTGAACAGGCATAGAATTAAGCCTAGGAAGACCAGATTGATGGTGGATGTTTATTCCACTGCCAAAAGGTGCACACTAGAGGAGCTTGATAGAAGAAATGGTACAAACTGGTCCACAACTTCGAGCTTGCCATCTCAAGATACTATGACGCTAGCAGCAGAAGGGAGAAAGCAAACAGTCTCACAGGTTCATCCCGAGGAAGCTGATGATGTTGGGGCTGTCTATATTGATTCTAGTGGCACTAAAGTCCGAATCTTATCAAGGTTAAGTTATGCGCCTGTCTTGTCAAAAGGAGAGGATGCTGAACGGAGGAAACTTTTAAAGGGAGGTAAAGTACACAAACTCTTCTCAACCAAAAAGAAAATGAAGCATGGATTGAAGGATCAGAAGTATCTAAAACATACTCAAAGCAAGAAACTTCGATCTTACGACGACGCACATAAGTCTCAGGTAGGCTTTTCTTGCTTTCTGGTTTATTTGTTTCCTCTTATTGAATTATGTAGATACCTTCTGAACCTGGCCGTCGCTTCTAAACCTTGCCTGCCTAGAGGAGGAGGCTAAGGAGAGTTAAACTATGAAAACATTTTTAAAACAATTAACTGACGGAAATGCTTCATTTTTAATCCAATCACCCTCTATATCTGGTCCTTAAATACTCAATACTTGTCAATTATAATCCTCACATGTATGGTGATTTCTAAGTTACAAATTCCAATTTTATGCATGGGTTTGAATTGTGTTTGTCAGATTTATGGAGGCCAAGAAAAGTTTAATGTGACCAAAGTGAATTGGGAGAGGAGCAGGAAAATTCAGAATTTAAAGTCTTTTGAGCATGCTCAACCCAGTGATAGTGGAACTTTAGGAACTGCTCTTGTGAGGAAGGTCAAAAGTAAGGGTGCTCACCAACCATTGAGGTGTGAATTGCATGTGGCTAGCAACTTATTGGTTGAGACCAATCAGCTTAATTCGAGTGATTCTCTAGAGGACAGAAGTCATGTTCAGAGACTAGCAAACTCTTCAGAGAATGCCGGTTCTCTTACTGAAGTCACGGACAGGATGGAAAGGGACAGTGAGAGGCCCCTGAGAAAGAGAATGCGAAGTTCCTTAGTAGGGCCTAGGGTTAATCGTGATGCTGAGAGGACCTTTTCATCAGTGAAGCAAAAAACTAATTGGAAGCCTCCAAGCTGTGTTTCAGCTCTAGTGAGCAGCAAGGCAATCGAAACGCATGCAGGTTCTCCTAGTGATTCTGATACATCTCCCTGTGCAAGCATGGAACCATCCAGGAGTTGCCATGGCATTCCTTCCAAAGAAATTAAATTATCGTCATTGAGGAAAAAAGGGTCATCTTCGAGTCAAACTCCTGGAATTGAATCCAAATTTCATGACCCTAGAAGGGGTTCAACTTGTAAGAATTCTCAAATGCATGTCATGGCAGAGATGAACAAAGAGGTAGTGGCTAGGCGTGCTGAATTGAATCAACAACAAGATTTGATGCAGACTTGTACAGTAAATCGATCCGGAAGAGAATACGTCAGTGATGATGAGGATTCTATAAACACTTCTCAAAGGGATGAAGTGCTGGTAGGGAGAAGCAATGATTTTTCAGGGAGGGATAGTTACAGTCTTTCAGATGAATATGATAGCAATGAATTTACCAAAAATACGAGTCAAACCCGTTGTGAAGGTACTGTTCTCGAGGGAAATTCATCCTCTAAAGTAGCTGAGGGCGCATGTTTGAGCAAACCAGTAGATCCTGAAGTTCACAAGGTGGGGAGTTGCATGAAGATCCAATCCGACTCTCTACAACTAATGGAAGATTATAACGAACCTTTACGTGGAGAAGAAACGCCGACTTGTACCAATGAGCCAAATTTTGTGGATGGACCAGTAATGTTTTCAGGTAATGTGGTTATGAATCGCTTAAATGTGCAAAGTTCTCATGAATTTAACTGTGAAGCTCAACAAGAGAACTCTTTTCTGGAAGTTGATCCGATACCTATTCCTGGACCGCCAGGATCGTTTTTGCCAAGTCCTGGGGGTGATGATGATAGCTCAGAAGAAGACTTTCAAGGGAACTCTTCTCTAACCACGAGTAGATTTCAATCTTCCCAAGATCAGCTTGAATTGGTGAACAATAGAGGTTGTTCAGATTCTCCTGTTTCTGCGACATCAACCATCTCTAACTCCACAGCAGCCAGATTTGATGTGAACTATATGGAGCCATTACTAGGATCTTGCATGGTTAAAGACAAGTTTGGGGCAGGATTATTCCATGTTGGCGTTGAGGCTTCAGTAGAAAATGACCTCAAAGAAGCTGGAAGAATCGATGTAGATGGAGAAGGTCTTAAAGCCAGTAATGAGAATGGACATCCTAATTTCAGAAATGATGATCAGCGGTGCTGTTGCTCAAGGAAGGACAGGGTTACTCAAGGTGCTGCCTTAAATTATGAGGAGCCACTACTATTAAGACGACCTATATTTGCTGTGGGAAAGCAAATGAGTGGGAACCCTGATTCAAGACCCGACCATTTGGACATTGTGAGGACTAATCATGTCGCTCCATTTCCTTTGCATGGTGCTTCAGACATAGGAGTGAAGTTCTCAGGGAGAAGTGATTGTGATTTGGGTAGCCCATCTGCACCAAATCCCGTGCTGAGGTTGATGGGTAAGAATTTAATGGTGGTCAACAAAGATGAAGATACGTTTACTACAGCACAGGTAGAGGTAGAGATAGAGGCCACATCATCATCTACTCAAACCAATCATCGAACGTCACAGTTTCCACCTTTTCCTGCGAATATCAGGAATCAGGATTACGATTCCTTACATCCTTTTATCAATCAGGGTCTAGTTAGCTTCAGTCATACTTGTGTTTTGCAACCGTTTGATGGTGGATTGTCAAATGGTTTCAGAAGCCAACCTAGCTTCCAGTCGCCATTTCATATCCACGCAGAGCCTCGAGAGTCCAGAGGTGAACCCAGGAACAGGCCAACCATGTATAATCTGGAGAAACCTGATTCAATTGCTAACCACAGGCACAAGAATTCAGTGAGCAATAACGAACTCATCATCATTGATGATGATGATGATGGTTCTCAGGTTGAAGGTTCAAGGGAATGCCACGAGGTTGCAAATCCTTATCATCAGCCACGAGATGCTTCAACAACAACCTTGCAAGGAATTCACTTTCAAGCAATTCCCCCAACCAGACAAGCTAATACAATTGGTCCTGTTAGGTGGAGCTGCACTTCAGAAGGTCCTCCCGGTATGGTGCAGCTGCAGCGGACTCTTTATAATGGAGCCCGACCCCGAACGAGCCATCTCAGGTCTTCACTCTATTATTCTCCGAGCTTGTTGTAGTCCCTGCCATTTTCACTTGAAACTTGTGGGGAATGGAAACAAAATTCTCTTTACTGGAGTGTTTGTCTGTGATCATCTTTTGGAGACAAGAGTTGGTTTCATTGTATACTTGAATAATTAAATAGGTGACATACTAAACCTTGGCTTAAAGTTAATGAAGTTGAGTTAGTTCTCTATATATATATATATACAAGCAGAAGCTGTGGTTTCATGGTCATAAATAAAGGTCGAATGCATGTGATGTGAGTAATCATTCTGTTATTCTCTCAGCCAGCAAGATAAACTTTGTTTTTTCCATTGTCTCTGTTGTGGCTTTCACTATTACAGAAGCATTCATTACCGACTCAATTATTGAGTCGGTAATGAATATGATTGGATCGGCCGTATTCATACTCGATCCAATGGTGAGTCGGTAATGATGGGTCGGGTATGAATCCGTTTTTTAATTCATTACCAACCCATATGTTGCTGGAAATATATATGTATATCAACTAGTGAAGATCTCCTTGTTGAGCTGATAAAGCATCATATAAACTTTTCATTCGATATTTTACCAGACTTAAATCAATATTCGTGTAAAAAAGTTGTGATTGAAGATTTGTTACATTTTGGTATATATATTTTTAGTTCTTACACTTTTCTTAGCTTACAAAACTTTTCATCATAACAAGATATTATACATGGATGAAACAAATGTGAACTCTCAAAACTGATACGGAAGAATGTAAATGATCTATTGAAAGATTTATTTGAACGAAATGATAAATGTTACAGAACAAAATTGTTTTTTTTTTTGTATGATACATTATATCGTGTTGTTGATACATAATATATTAAACAATCTCGTATTTAAATGAAGCAAGGTAAATGTTATGGGCCTCACGGACCGTAACGGAGTGGGTTAAAGCACACTACAAGGGCCGGC
>JAYMTN010003043.1:0-10336 GCA_036897425.1 Erodium trifolium
CAGGATCCTGTCAAAGGTCTTGGCAAACCGTATAAAACCACTTTTAGATCCGATCATCTCTATCAACCAGGGAGCTTTTGTCCTAGGCAGAGCAATATAGGATGACATTTTTATCTCCTATGAAATTTACATGCACTCTGCAGACAAACACAAGGGAGAAACTGATTCATGGCTCTTAAACTCGACATGAGTAAGACGTATGATCGGGTGGAGATGTATTTCATTTTGGCCATATTGGGGGCGTTCGGTTTTGGACCTCATTGTCGCTGTTTGGTACTCGTATGTATGCAATCCATACAATATAGAGTAAGTTAGGGAGGGAAGAGCACAATTCCTTTTACAGCAGGACGAGGTATTAGACAGGGAGATCCCCTCTCCCCTTACTTATTTTTATTCTTTATGGAGTCTTTATTTCGTATGTTAGCACAAGAGGAGCGCGAGGGTAACCTGCATGGGGTCTCGATAGCGAGTTTTGTGATCGATTGATGTGAACGTTTGGTTTGTGCGAAATGGCGCAGGCGAAGCTTTTGTATATAATGGTGATGGGTGATTCAAGTTATTTGCAGGAAAAGGGAGGCAGTCGTTTTCGATTCAAGGTACTAATTATTGATCTTTCTATACATGGAGCGGAAGGAGATCTGTCGCGTTTCTCATAAAATCATGGTATCCGATTTTCGGTTTCAACACCGTTTCGATTTCTTATCGTTCGCAGTGCTCGATATTTATTTTGGTCGTAAGTGTAGATTTTCTTTTTCTTAATTCGTACGGGAGCAATTATGTTTTTTGGATCATATGAAGTTTCCTATGAAAACCTGATTTGTTTCGTTGTTTATTTAGGAAATAGTAATGTATTGTTGTAGATGTGATTCATGTTGTAGACTATTATATAATGAGTGGTGATAAATTTTGGTTTGGGATGTTTCTTCTTTTAGATGAAGCCAAATGTCATACGATATATTGTATTTTAAGGTTGATTGTTTTCTACCCCTTTTCCTTTTTCACTATCTTAGGGAGTAGTAATTTGTGAAAATACTTACTATTAAGAAATCAATAACTATTTATCCAGCTTAGAAAAATGATTATATCAAACTATTACTATAATCTATATTAAATTTATACATTTACATCTCTCATCCATGAAACCATTCCCATCATCGTTCCTTTTCAGTAACCCGTTTACTTATACCAGTCGACATGATCACCGTCTCCAACCCCAAGAACAAAAAAAAAAAATCAACGTTCTTCTCTATCAATCAGGTAGTTGATATAATTATAACGAACTAAACATTAAAATAAATTGAAATAACGAAATAATAGAACGAAATTTGTACATTTATATAGGACTAGAAAACACCGAAATATACCGGGGCCGTGGCTCCTCCGTGTCCGCCTACGGCTAAGAATCTCGAAAATGCCAAACAACAAACACAAACAAAAACAAGTCATGTTACTCTTCCCCCCGACCCCATCCACATTCACCCACCCCCGTGACCGTGAAACCCGCACGTCCGCGTCAACATTAAACCACGCATGTCCGGTCTCATTATTAGTCCCTTTCACGAATCATTAGTCCGTAATCACAGTGTAATGGAATCTCCGACCCCGAAATGGACATCACAAGTGCACGAACGTGTGCTTAGCCATCGTATGTCTGACGGTCTGAACCGGTCAATTACCTCTTGAAACCGACTAGTCGGTGACGACGAGGGCCGGAGGGTACACCATAATTCTCTTGTATTCCTAGTCCATAGGTGTTTTGGTCTTAGTAGGACAGTGTGATTACGGTTCGGTCGACAGTCGATCATCACTACGTGCGATTGTTATTGTGGTGTTTCTTTTCGCGTAACATAATCTTTGTCTCTCGTGCTAACTCGGGCACACAAATCTTTGTATTGTAGTGTGAAGGTATTGGTTGAGATAGATTAAGTGTGGCTTACATTTGCTTGTGGGTTTAAGGAGGAGAGAAATTGCGAATATGATAATCATGGATGGGATGCTTCACGTGGTTGGCCTAATGATTGGTTTCATTTGTCTCTTGTTTTCGCAAATTATATGTTACAACCTCCATGGAAGTGATGATGAACATATCGCCGTTTAGTAAATTGCCTGTGTTATTGATACATCTCTTATCTATATGAATTATTAGATTATTTTGAGTTTAATGTTATTTATCACAAGATATCGTAGATACGATAGAATACTCGAGGGGTTCATTATGAATTTGACTCGATTTTTATATCGAAGATAAAGGTCGGAACATTGAGAAGGATTGAGTTCGAAACCCCCATTTTGGTTTGGTTGATGATGTCTTTGAGAATGTTAATTGTTAGGATTCCTCGGAGCAGTGTCTTTGGTTGAACTCTTGTGTGGAGACATCTTTTTTTATCAACAACGGGAAATCAAAACGGGTTGCGGTAAAATAAAAATAAAAAATCGAGTAAATTGCAATTTGTATTCCTTTAAAATAGTTAGTACATGTTTGATGGCATTGACGGGACAAACAAAATAACTCTGAAACTTAGTAAACGTCTAAGACGTTTTTTAAACAAAGTGCCATTAAGGCTAATTAAGACATAAAGCAGAACAAACTTAAAAACTAAAACCCAAATAAAACAGGAGAAATATTGACGAACACTGCTCAAGGTAGGGCCTGAATGCCGCTGGGACACCCGGGGGTGACACTCTTCCTCTTATGTAAAACCGAACTTGTGATCGTCAATGGTGAAGGACATACAGTTCAACCTCATGGATTCCTTCCACTTGTCCCTGAGGCATGTTTCCCAGCCCTCGCCTAATCTTCGCGAGACTCGCCAGCCGAGCCCCTCTTCAGTCCTGGCATCTCCGTGGACACCCCGAGGTGCGTGGACCAGGATGGTCCAGGCCAGAGATCAATTGTACCATTGAAACGGGAATCAAAATTAGACGAAAAACCAAATAACTTGGGGTAACAAAAGAGTAACTAAACCTACAACCATGATAATAAAATAAAAAACTGTCAATTCATTTTATTGGTCTCATCCAATGTATGGTTGTTGCGACGATATACATTATACCGAATGCAGTAGCAAGAAACGAGGAATAAGGTTTGACCAAAATGTCTCATTTCTCATAAGTATTAAGAAATCATTGGCGTTTCAAAAAAAAATCATTGGGGCTTCGTTAATTTTCTAACGATTTTTTTATTTAGGTCATATTTTTTGCATGCGACTTTACATATTTGTCTTAAGGGTTTTACGTCGTTAGTCAAAATCAACGAAATTGATTATTTTTGTATTTATGAGAAAAATTACTGTCTGTTTTTTTATATGAGATCACAATGTGTTTTTTTGAATAAAAATGTCTTTAGAGGAATATCAATAACATTTTTTATTCACCAAATAAATCTAATTAATTAATTATGACACATAGTTGTGCATGTTTTTTAGGGCCGGCTTTAAGAATTTAGAGCCCCAAGCGACTCACTTTTTTGAGCCCCTTAATTACATATAACTCTCAAATATTTTTTTATTTTTGAGCTCCTTAATTACATATAACCCTCAAATATTTTTTATTTTTGAGCCCTTAATTACATATATAAAACTACGTATATACCCTCAAATATTTTTTATTTTTCTTGATCCCCAAGCTATGGCATGGGCTGCTTGGCCTCAGGGCCGGCTCTGATGTTTTTTGTATTATATAAAAAAACAAATTATTTTATTGTTTTCCAAAGAAAGATATGAAGGGACAAAATTGCATGCATGGTGCCATTATAATGGTTGGTGTCTCAAACTCACATCAATTAATAAAATTGATCCGATAATAGGCTGGTGGCTAGCTAGGTTAGTGTTTTCTTGTTTCGTCATATTTGTTTCCGAAGCACGAACTCAAGAAATTGTAACTTGTACGACAAAGCCAGCTCCACAAATCGTAGATGATGAAGAAACCAGAGTAAACAACCCATGTAATGATTAATATTTATGTTATCTTGGTCATTATTTGGTGCCCCACGAACACTGTTCTCCAAATCAATCAAGCCACGGTACATTTACTACGATGATAAATTATATTTACAAATATTGATATAAATACGTGACAAATATTTAATTTCAATAAATTCGATGGCGTCATGATAGAAGTTGTATATTACAGAAAAAATGTAATATAATTACGGTCATTTTAGAAACCATCTCATTGATCACAGTCATTTCAAGTGTCAATGAACAACGGGAAAAGCGCATAAATCTATCAATTTATTTTAATCACGAATAGTGAATTGTTCATTGTTTAAAAATGTTGAATACGATATTTAAATTATTGATCACTGACTTTTGTTAGTAAAATTGGACGGACTATTCAATTTTGTTAGTCGTGTAACTCATTTGACAATGAAGTGAGAGTGAAATGATGATTTTATCTTTAGTCATTTAGACTTTATAGATTTTAGAGTGAAAATGATCATTTTGTCCTTACTTAATAAATAATAATAATAAAATAATTTCAGAAAATAAATAAAAAATCCTAAAATTAGTAATATTAATTTTCCAAATTTAAAAAATTAATTATTTTCTGAAAATTAATAAATTTAATTTTATGTTCAAAATAATAATTATTATTATTTTAAGAAAATATTTCTGGAAATTAATAAAATTTAAAGAAATTTATTTACTGGTAATTAATAAAACTTTACAAAAACAATAAATTCCTAAAACTAATAATTTTTTAAAATAATTAATAATAAGAGTTGAAATAAAAAATTCTGGAACTTTTTATGAATTAAGATCCAATAATTTTTGGAAATTATTAAAATCTAAAAAAGAATTTCTGAAAATTAATAAAATTTGAATTATATTAGTAAGAATTGATTAGTAAAAATTAAAGAACAAAAAATATCTAATGAAAGTTGTAAAAAATAAAAACCAAAATGATTTGATTTTTTTGATGAAAATTTAATGAAACTAAGAATTAATAAAATAATAATTATGAGTCAGTTAAAAAAATTAATGATAATGCTATTTATTGAATAAAACATTAAGGAATCAGTAATGAAGCGTAAAATAGTCTTTCAACTCTTATAGGTAAGTTAATTGAAATGCAAAAAAGGGAAATGGTCATGTCAAGTCTTGTTAGTTTTTACTAACAGAAGTCTATGACCAATACTTAAGATGTCGTACTTAATATTTGTAAACATAATTTACTATTCGTGACCAAAAAAGGGTAGGTTTCTACCTTTAACCCTAAATAATACAACTCAATCATATTCGTCCCAAGTCGTCGCCCTATGATGTTGACGCCACACAAAGCCATATCCCTACACAATATCTTCATCATCATGAGGATGCTCGTGAGCGCCACAATCCTTGCAGCCCGGTACAGTTACGCGGTAAATAACGCACATGTTGTTGGTTATTTTGGAAGTCTTGGACCTTCGGGGTTAACTTCGGTATTTCGACAACACACAGCCATGCCAAACTTTCCGTCGTGCTGCTCAGTCTACTTCCCTTCTAATATTTCGAGACACTATGAAATCGCTGGATTAGGTCGAATGAATCCTCTTAAGACACGACGCCACCTTTGTTTAATCGTAGTGATTTCTTAGCGTTCCGACATTATCCACATCTTCCGAGTCCGAGGTGTATTCATTTGAGTCAATACGAACAAGTAGGGTTTTGATTTAGTAAGTATTGAGATTTGGGTTTTTTTTAATGATCTTAATTTGTGGTCATCGTGTTTAGTTTCTCGTGTTTGTACCGGTATACTCTTGATTTTGGATGATGTTGGGATGATATTGGGTTTGTTTAGGATTTATATGATTTGATATTCTGGGTTGTGTTTGTGTAGTAGAATGGAGAACACCATAGTTGAAACTCCGAAGGGCGGTCGCAACATTAGACGTGGTCGAAGCGCGGTTGAGACAGATAAATATCGTTTCCAGAATCTACGTTGTGTATTTCCAGAATCTACATTGTATGTATCCACATTTTGAATACTGTCATCCAGAATCTACGTTGTTCATATCTAAGATCTACATGCTAACTATTCACAACTGATACTTTACATATTTACTATCTACCCACGGGTGAAGCTCATATTGCCGATACCCTTCTTCTGATGGACAAGCCATCCACAAGCTCAGGTAGTAATGGAGACGATGTCCTTCTGGCTGAGGTGTAGAGGAAGGCGAATCACAAGGAGGTTCGCTCAAAGTCAATACAGGTGGTGGAAGATGGGAAGAAGAGAAAAAGGTAATAGAAAAAGGGGGAACCCTCAGTAGAGATTGGTGTATCTTGAGGGAAGAGGAAGGTTGTGGCGCATATGGAATGAAGCCACATAAAAGGGCGAGGGAGGAGTTCTCATTAGGACGGAAGGTAGGTGTCTAAAGGTATATAATACCGATATATTTGTATTTATTTCTAAGAAGCGTGCAACGATGGATAGATCGAAGACCAAGTAATCACCGAAGAAGCTCGTTGAAGCTATAGATATGTTGAACGATGCCCAAAGAATGGCAGCCAGAGAGATTGGGTGTAAGGAGGGTGATGAATTCAAACGCAACTTCATGGTCCTTTTTGTTACGTATAAGATTGAGTTTTGGATAGACAATCTAGTGATCCAGACATGCTTCCATGCCATTAATGATGTATTCTAGATACGAGAATTCAATTAGCGCAAGTTCCTAGTAATGAAGCTCGCATCAACCAAGAAAGACTGGGCATTAAGCTGAATCCACGATAGGGTAAAGTTAATAGGGTCGAATCGGTCAAAAGACCTTTAGCAAATTTGGTGAACCAATTAATCACCGTTTCAGTGATACAATGAATTGTAAAATCGTCCCTTCACATAAACATATAATACAATAGGGCATAATCGGCAATATAAAGCATAAAATGTTTATTGTATCGAACTTGTCGAGTTGATAGCCGAGTACAAAACCAAACAACCCGAGTTCAAAGCCAAGTACAAAGATTAACAAACAAACGTACAAGGAAGCGACTTAGTTGTGGTTCATAACTTGAAGCATGGTGAACATGAGTAATTCACGGTTTGCCTTCTCGAGGGGGGTCCAATTGGATGTGTCTAGAGCTACGACTTCGACATATTTCCTCATCAACGAGTTTTTGCAATTAAGAAGATGGGTTTTGGTACGCTCGAACCTACCACGCCAGCGGGTTTCTTGCTCGATCCTGTAGAGTCGTAGTGGTGGACCCGAATCATCTTGTGAAACCCCACTTTCATTGTCGAATCCCATAGTTTGAGATAAGTGATTGAATATAAAGAATATGAGGACATTTCCATTTCTTTGATTGCCTTTTATAGATGGAAATAGGTGGAGTGTTGGTGTGGGCCGCAATTCAGCCTAAAAGATGCACGAGGAAGGGCTAGGTGGATATAACGAAAAAGGACATATTCTTGCACGAAATATTAAAATTTCTGACAAATAACGGAAATGCAGCAAAACTCACGCCCAATGCATTCAGTCTAGGCTACCTATGCAACCGGAAAACTCACGCGTTTCATTTACACGCAGAAGGTGCTCAATATCATTAACGTTCAACTTACTCATATAGGTATCCGAATAGCGGCATTACACTTTTGGTGCATAGTGAACTCGAGCCGACCACTACAATCCGCTTTTTGGGTGAAGCGAGGATTAAATTTGGACACGCCTGCTAAAATTTGCATAAATACAGAGTTCGTCACACGGAAACATCGACGAAACGATTTTTCTCGTACACCGGCCGATGAACGAAGTAGTTGGACATAAGCCGCTCATGAGCAAGGTGTCTATCTTTGAAAATCTAATTCATGCTATGTTTCACAGGCATGGGGTTCATGATCCATTCCTCGGCTTCCCTCACAGTAGATCGTAAAGAGTCCACCATCTGACTCTCCACCTCCCAGGCCATCTCTCGTAACATGGCATAACCGATTACATCCACATCAAACTCGTCACCAGTGGACGAATCATCAACAATCGAAACAAAAAAAACTTCCTCGGGAAAAAGATATAGAGAGAACAACGAAATTATTGATTGTGCGTGCAAAAATATGGAGCTTCAATGACTTTTATAGCAAAAAATCGTTAAACCTTATCATTTTTTGTTTACCGTCTCAGCCGAATCTCTTGACTCAGCAACACGTGGCAGAATCTTCGCGTTTCAGCAGAAACGGCTCACGTGTCTGTCGCTGAATCGCTTGGTCAAAGTCGTTGCCCCGGATTTGACAGCTATGATTGTCTGTAGATTCGTAGACTGTCTTTTGCAGCCCCACAAATTGAAGATGCGAAAATATCGCGATTTAACGATTCAACAACGTAATCCATCTTTTCAGCCGAAAGTGACAATCGAATCTACTCCGAAGAGAAACGAGTTTAAACATAAGATCAGTACCATGGACCTCTAGTACAACTTATCATGTGTTCAATCCTAAAAAATTTCAATAGACCAATTGATCAATTAGTGGATCTCTCTTTCCCTGATAGCTGTCATTCTTTCCCCTTATTGTCAGATTAAATGAACCCTCACCTCTCACTCCCCCATTGCTGTCCTTTTTCCCCCTCACTGCCTCCCCATCAGTCTTACCAAAAATGTCATCAATCAGCTGAGGTGCCACATTACCAACATCTCTAGAATGGATTGGCATATCACAATTACATGACCTTAAACTTCTTACCTTTATCCAATTATATTATTATTATTTTTCATTCATCAACTAAACATGGCTGTGATTGTTTTAACCACAGACCACCAATTGCCATTCGACAACATACTTGATTGCTTTTGGCAATATTATTACACCAAGTAGACACTATTATAGACCCACTCCACTCCCTAATTTTATCTCCTTCCTCAATCCATTGAGCTTTTTTTGACTGAACCAATCTACAGAATTGACATGCCACCAAGCTCCCATTTTTATGACATGACCGTGAATGATTGTGCACGATTAGCCTCACTCCCTCAGCTTAATTAAAAAAAATGAAAGACTACCTAATCATTGATTAGAATTGATTAAGCACCACTCAACCACACGATGCAATATCGTTAGTTGAAGAAGCTTCTCTGCATCCTATACTGTTGATGAGATTAACACTAGCTCGAATAGGACAAATACTAATCCACGAGCTTTAAACATGAAATAGCTTCAACAATGTCGACGTTCTTGTAGGTCCATTAATGTAGTAACTTGTCATTGTGTCAATTCGAGATTTTGTATTGCACCCTATGGAAGCCTCTACATAATATGCTAGTTGCTCGTTCTGAATTTCGCATTCTCAACGATCTGGGTCTTTGTTGGTACTGAATTGCTCTGTTTTTCTGGGGTTGATGGAGAGAGTGACTGTGGTGAAGAGCTTCAATGGAAGCTTGTCCTCTCGCCCGCCTGTTTTTCATGTCTCGAAACCCAATCTTAGGGAGAGAGACGAGAGAGCGGAGGACTCGGAGATCAGCATATTCGATGCTAAGAAGTATTTTAATGAGAGTAATGACCAGAGAGTGATGATCACGAACAGAGTCTCTCCGCTTCAGGTGAATCTGGATCGTGTTTCGAAGCAATGCGATCTCTTCGCGGCCGCGAGGGTGTCCTCTGCTTCGTCCGGTGATGGGTTTGGGAGGACTTACCGGAGCCGTTCGTTCAGAGCGACGCCGACGGCTTCGTCGGAGGCGAGCTGGAACAGCCAGACGGGTTTGCTGACGAACCCTCCCGGAGCGGTTCCGGTGACGCTGAAGAGCAATGTGGCCGCCGGTGAGGAGAAGAAGAGAGGGGCGGCGGCGAGATGGTTGTTTGGGAGGAAATGTCCCTGTTCTGGGAAGAAGTCGGTTCAGGTTCAGGAGAAGCTTGCGTCGGAATCGAAAGCGCCGAGGCTCCGGTTCAGCTTCAGCCAGAGCTCTAAACTCGTTCGCAGCCCGAATTCGCCGCTACCCAGATCGAGATCGGTGCCGGAGAAGCCAAAAACAGAGGAGATTCTGGCGGACCCAGAAGGGATCGCCCCAATTTCTCGAACGCAAAACCAGAGGAAGCTCTCGCCGGAGAGGCATGCTCAATCGGACCGTTCGTTCACTTTTCCGATTCTGGAGCAAGCGGGTCCTGCCAAATTGGGGCGGCGGCTGGTGGATCCGCCTCGGGATTCGATGGAATCTCTGGAGGTGTTTCTGCCGGCTGACCCACGCCTGGCGAAGAGGGACAGCAAGAGCTTCACATTCCCGACCAGTCCCAGATCCCGAGTAATGGCGGCGGAGGACGATATGGCCAGCGACGCCAGCTCCGACCTCTTCGAGATCGACAGCTTCTCGACCCAGACAACGACCTTCCCTCGGCGGGGCTCGCTCGCCGAGGGCGCGAGGGGCACGGGGGGCAG
>JAYMTN010003044.1:0-10335 GCA_036897425.1 Erodium trifolium
AGTGATTTTTGCTTAATCAATAGAGATAAGCTTGTTTTTCTACTATTTAAGTAAAGGGTACCCTTCAAAAATGAGTATTGGGGTCTGATTTTGTTGTTGTTGTTGTTTAGTTTGATCTATGGCTATGGAGATGAATGATTGTGAAGAGGAGAGGAGGAGGAGTATGGGCTTGTGAACTGAAAATGAAGCTATTTTTACTAAATCAATAGAGATTAGCTTGTTTTTATACTATATAAGTAAAGGGTACCCTTAAAAAATGAGTGTTGACATCTGATTTTTTTTTTTTGTTTAGTTTGATCTATGGCTATGGAGATGAATGAATCTGAAGAGGAGGAGGAGTATGGGTTCTCCAGAAACTATTTTCTGGCGAAAGAGTTGAAGGGTTCGGGAAAGAAATCGACAAGGAAACTGTCTGACATCAACGTGGTTGATGAACAGGTTCCCATCCTTTGATTTCGGCATTCCATTTATAATATCTGTTTCATTGTTATAGAGAACGTATGGTTTAAATTGGTTTCTTCAATGTAGGAACTGAGGACGGCAATGTCTAACATTGAACCTAAACACCAGAAAGAAGTCGAGTCATTGCTGGACGGGTATAAAAGCTTATACTCGAATTGGGTTCTTCAGCTACGGTATGTATAGCTTTTTCAAATGAACTTGATAATGTTGTAGTTGTAGTAAGTCGTTTTCAGTGCATTATCATTGTAACGGGTGATGTTGTCAGTTCTGGTTCTCCAAACATTGAATATTCTTCAATCCTTAGTAGTAGCATTTTTGTATTTTGCTACGACTTTACTTTAGGCTCTTACCGTCGTATGGAAGATATGTTGGTAAGTCTTAGAGAATCAAATTATTATTATGTTTAAGGCTAATTGCAAAAACTTGTGGTGAACTATTTGCGTTTTGCAAATGACTTCCCCCAACTATTTTCCGTCTGCAAATCCGTTATCTTTAATGGAAATTAGTCATGTGCTTTCATTTTTTTAATTGACAGTTTTTCCCTTTACATTGTATGTGTTTTGCAATTTGGAACCCTTATGTCTACACTTTTGCAGGGGTACTTTTGACTTTTTGCAAAGCACCGATAGTATTTGCAAAACGCGCATAGTTCACCGCAAGTTTTTGCAATTATCCCTTTTGTTTATGCACGAATCTTTAGTTTCTTTCCCTTGATTTGTGTGTAATTTTTCTTCATTTTGATTCACATTCCCATTTGGGCAAAATAGGATTGAAAATGTGATGTGGGGGAATGAGAATGTAGCCTAAGTTCGTTAAGGCCACACATAGACTGAAGTCATAGCTTAAATTAGTCTAACAAAGCACAAAAACTTATTCTCATATTTTGTTATTTCACACGTTCTTTTGTAACGTTATAGGTGTGGTTTTGGCCTTCTAATGTATGGTTTTGGATCGAAGAAGGCGTTGATTGAAGATTTTGCTTCAACAGCATTGACAGAACACTCTGTAATTGTAATCAACGGTTATCTCCAATCCATTAATTTAAAACAGGTATTAGTCACTTTACATATATCCACAGAACTAAATAACTTACAATTTTGTTCATGTGGTGATGTCTACGGTTTTGTGTATGAACCTAAATATATACTCAGTTCCCAATTTTATAATTTTTATTGGGGATATGAACTCAATAGGCTGCTGATAAAAAAGAACTTAACATACTATACAAATTGTCCATACAACAACCACAACCATTCGAAACAAGTTTGGATTGGCTACACGAATCC
The DNA here is from genome assembly GCA_036897425.1 of Erodium trifolium. Lineage (NCBI taxonomy): Eukaryota > Viridiplantae > Streptophyta > Magnoliopsida > Geraniales > Geraniaceae > Erodium > Erodium trifolium. The sequence continues at coordinate 1,749 of JAYMTN010003044.1, forward strand.
TTTAGCAAACCTTGTGATCGTGTGCCATGTATAGGGGATAATCTCACAAAAGTACACTAACATTGTCACCTTTCTCATTTAACTGCACTGCCTTTAAAATTTCTCACATAGCTATACGAAACTTCCAAAATTTCTCAATTGACTCTGTTTTGGTGATTAGTGACAAAATACCCTTCACTAATTTTCAATTATATGCACTGCCACAGTAAATTTTGTCCAAGTTCCCTAGATTGATATAGGGATATTTTGGTCATTTACCACCAAAATAGAGTACAGTGGCAAAATTTGGAAGTTCAATGTAGTTGAGAGAGAGATTTTAAAAACCAGTATAGTTAAGTGAGAAAGATGACATGGCTAGTGTATTATTGTGGTATTATCCCTATATATTATGGTTAATGAATGATATCTTTTATTGATCCCTGGTGTTGTGATTTAGGTTCTGATAGCCATAGCGGAAATCCTATGGGACCAGTTGAAATCCAAACGGAAAGCTGAACAGCCATTCAATACCCGATCCATGGATGATCTGCTTGCATTTCTTGATGGATCACAAGTAGATGAAACGGATCAATTCGTGTGCATTGTCATTCACAATATTGATGGACCGGGACTAAGAGACTCTGAAACTCAACAGTATCTTGCACGACTCGCTTCCTGTTCCTCTATCCGTGTCGTTGCGTCTATTGACCACGTGAACACACCCCTTTGTAAGTATCCACTTATTGTTTCATTACGCTAAAAAAATTTATCCATTTCGCAAAAGAAATTATATCGTTTGCCTCTCACTTGTGTAGTTTTCAGTTGTCAAGTGACCTTATCCTCTCCTTTTGGCCTATTACTATAATATATATTGGGATAATCTCATAAAAATACACCAATCTTTAGTTATACTGGGTTATAAATTTTCTCATCCAACTACACTAACTTCCAAATTTTCTCACTTTACTCTGTTTTGGTAATGAGTGACAAAAATACCCTTTATTCATTTGAAAAAATCTGCCACGCTACAGCAAAACTTTCCTTAGTTTCCTAAATTCTCGTAAGGGTACTTTTGTCATTTACTGCCAAAATAATGAGGAAATTTGGAAGTAAAGTGTAGTTAAGTGAGAAAGGTGACAAGTTTAGTGAGATTATCGCTAATACTTTTTTGGCGGTTCAAATAATTAGCAAACAACCCATTTTATCTGAATTGTTCATTTGTTTTGGGGTGGAAAATTCTGCAGTGGTGAATATTCAATTGTGGGGCTCCTCCATATCTCATTGTAAATAGGTATAATTGCAAAAAAATAAAATAAAAAAAATACTGAGGAATTCATTTTTTGCAACTTGTATCCCTCTTCTTTGGTAATTGCAAAAAAGTACCCAGACTTGTCTTTTTGTTGCAATATGTATAAAAATGACGCTTTTACCTTTACAGTTTATACCTAAAGAGGGCCACAAGTTCCAAAAAGTGGATACCTTAGGGTACTTTTTTGCAATTATCCCTTATAATTATGTGTATTGATCTCCGTTGTCTAATATTCGGCATCACCTCATGTTTTCTATCGTGTAACCATATACAGTGTGGGACAAGAAGATGGTTCACACGCAGTTCAACTGGTGCTGGTATCACGTGCCCACCTTCGCACCATACAAGGTCGAGGGCATTTTCTTCCCATTGATTCTTGCTAATGGCGGTGTCACCACTAACGCCAAGACTGCTTCAATAGTTCTGCAGAGTTTGACCCCTAACGCCCAGAGCGTGTTCAAAGTTCTTGCAGAATACCAACTATCCCATCCCGACGAAGAAGGTAGTAGATTCCTACACTTTTCATTTCTTCCCCATTGTTCGATTGGGAAATTATATATAAAATATCCTCCACACTGCAACCTGCAACTATGTATAGGTGTTGGCTTGTTAGGAACACACTGCCACCTTTCTCATAAATACAAAGAATCACGGATTCTGTTAACTTTCTAACAGTTTTGTTAGTTTGGGTCACATTTTTTTTTCACGAGGGTTTGGCGTCGTTAGCCAAAATTACCGGAAACCGTGATTTTATTTTTTGTATTCATGAGATATTTGACAATGTGTTCCTGATAAGCTAGCGCCTATACAGTGTTTTTGTAAATCAAAGATCACTGAGGGGTGTTAATAATGTTTCTCCAATTATATATTGCAACACCGATTTTATGATTGGTAAATTATATGTTGCAACGCTTTACTCTTGTTTCAAATCATGTTGCACCTGTGAACTTATCGATTTGCAACAGTGATTTTTTTTTTTGTATCATCCGCGACATGTCACATGCAGGTCATGTGACATCCATTTTTTTAAAACAACGAAATTGTCGATACATTTATTTTTGTTACCATACCAGGGGTAGTTTAGACATTTCATTTGAAAAATAACGTTGTTATTGACGGTGCCATTTTCTAGGGATGCCGGTGACTGATCTGTACACGGCGTGCCGGGACAGATTCTTGGTGAGCAGCCAGATGACGCTGAACTCGCACCTGACAGAGTTCAAAGATCACGAGCTCGTCAAGACAAGGAGGCACTCCGACGGACAGGATTGCCTCAACGTCCCTCTCACGAGCGATGCGCTGCGGAAGCTTCTAATCGAGATTAATCTGTAGTAAATTTACTTTAGCAGTAGAAACTGCTCGGACAAGAGCCGTTTCTGAGGATAGGATGATGTCTGAAATGCATGAATCATGCGCGAGTAAATTAAGATCGGACTGTGAATCTGACTCGACATTGTCAAGGTTCCAACTTGACCGAATTTTCTTAGTTGAAGTTTTTCCCCGTCGTTATTGAGCATTTAATTTCTCCATTAATTCATCAAACTTGAACGCAGATTAATATTGTAGTTCATCATTTCCATATGATCATTTGATCGATATACTGTGTAGTTGTTAAAGATTCAAAGTTAATGAATATATGGGATGATGGCATAACTATTCACGTTTTGTAAAAACTCACGATGATTTATTTTTCGCATGTAAACTCATTATCTTTAACGAAATTTAGTTATGTGACAGTCACGTGACATCGACTATTTATTTTGAAAATGACAGTTTTGCCTTTTGCATTATATGTGTTTCGTTATCTGCAACCCTCGTGTATACGTGTTTTGCAATTTGAAACTCTTATGTATTCTCCGATTGTCAGTGAGAATCATTGAAATCGGAGACCTAGCGATGAGTTAGGGTCTGATTGCGACCTATTGTCTCCGATGAAAAGAGTGATATTTGGTAATCAATAAAGAACGATATTTGGTAATCAATAAAGAACGACACTCGAATAGATTAATTATATTATGAATGTGCTTTAATTAGGGGTGTAAACGAACCGTGTATTCGGACCGAAGCCCATTTCAAACCCCGGAGTAGATCATTCGGGTATCGGAAAGCAATTTGAAACCCTGATGTATTCTTTGATTATCGGTGAGGATCACTGAAATCGGAGACCTAGCGAGGAGTTAGGGTCCAATTGCATCGGAGAAGGAGAGATCAGTTGGATATGATAAAGAGATACCGATATCTGGTCGTCAATAAAAAAACAACACTCCAATAGATTGATTATACTATGAATGCTTTTGTTAGGGGTGGAAATGAACCGGGTATTCGGACCGAAGCTCATTTCAAACCTCGGACTAGATCATCCGGGTATCGAAAATTAATGTTAGAAACCTGTCTGGCAACCCTACTTTATTCCAGATTTTTCACTTCCGAATTTCATATCGTTTTGGGTTTTATTCGAGGCGGACCGGACAACAAATTAAAAATAATTAAGCTTATCAAATCGGGTAAAATCTAAATTATCTGTATAAGCAAATTTAAAATTTATTATAACTAAGTAAAATTATAAATCTCAATATAATTGTATAAAATTATTTCTAAAAAGATGCTACTAAAAGGTTACCCAAAGAAGTAGCACACACAGAAGAAGAAGAGGATCATTGACTTGACGAAGATGTTGATGGAGAAGAAGATACTTGTTACCGGCGCTTCCGGTTACTTGGGAGGTCGGCTCTGCCACGCCCTCCTAAAAAATGGACACACCGTCAGGGCCATGGTCCGGCCAACTAGCGACGTCTCTGCCCTTCCTCCGGCCACCGACGGCTCACCGTTCGAGCTCGTCTACGGTGACGTCACCGACCTCCGCTCCCTCCTCGCCGCCTGCTCCGGCTGCCACGTCCTCTTCCACGTCGCCGCTTTGGTCGAGCCTTGGCTTCCAGATCCTTCTAGATTCTTTACCGTAAGCTTCAATCTCGCACACATTCTCACTCACTGTTGAGTTCTCTTTACTTTCTGTTTGGTTTTCGAGAAAATGGAAATTGAATCTTATTACGGTCTAGTTTCGGTTTGGTCAAGCTGAATTGAGTATTTAAATGTTGGATTATACTCCATTGAGTGAAGATTGGGCCTAGAATTTACATGATTTTAGTTCCAATAGTTGTGATTGAAGTGAAGAAATTGGAATCTTAGTATGATTGAGTTTCGATTTGATCAAACTGAATTGAGTACGTAATGTTGAATCTTACTCTATTAAGTGTAGGTTGGGCCTAGAATTGACATGATTTTATCATTCTCACAGTTGAGTTCTTTTATTCTCTGTTTGGTTTCCGAGAAAATAGAAACGTGAATCTTATTACGGTTTAGTTTCACTTTGACCAAGCTGAATTGAGCATGTAAATGTTGAATCATGATGCATTAAGTGAAGATTGGGCCTAGATTTTACATGATTTTTGCTCCAATAGTTGTAATTGAAGTGAGACATGATTTTTGCTCCAATAGTTGTGATTGAAGTGATTTTTAGCTTGGACCATATGTAATGTTGAATCATACTCTATTAAGTGTAGATTGGGCCTAGAATTTACATGATTTTATCTCCATCAATGTGATTGAAATTGTATGTGCGTGTGTTGAATTAGGTTAATGTTGGGGGGTTGAAGAATGTGTTACAAGCTGTTAAAGAGACAGATACAATAGAGAAGCTGATATACACGTCTTCGTTCTTCGCTCTTGGATCAACCGATGGATTCGTTGGTGACGAGAGTCAAGTAATGCATCTTGACCAGTTTCTTCTTTGCCCCAATTTTACACTATTTATCTGTTAATCGTGAAATTTGGATTATAAGAAAATAAATTATGCTGATAGATCCATCACGAGAAGTTCTTTTGCACGGAGTATGAGAGATCAAAATCTGTTGCGGATAAGATTGCAATGCAAGCTGCTGCTGATGGTGTTCCCATCGTGCTGCTTTATCCCGGTGTTATTTATGGCCCTGGAAAGGTCACAGCTGGGAATGTCGTTGCTCAGCTGGTATGATTGATCGCTTACTCTTATCATGCATTTTCTTGATGACTTTCCAATCATATGAAGCTGGTTAAGTTCTTGTTGAGTTTTTGTTTCTTTGGTTTATATTTGTAGATTCTTATCCTATTATGTTGTATCATCTGATATGATTGACCACTTACTCATGCATTTTCTTGACAACTCTCCAATCATAGAAAGCTGGTTAAGTTCTTGTTGGGTTTATGTTTTTTTCCGGTTTGTATTTGTAGATTCTTATTCTAATATGTTGAAAATCACGATATCATCTGATACTAAAATACTATTTATAGCTGGGAATGTTGTTGCTCAACTGGTATGATTGACCGCTTACTCTTATCATGCATTTTCTTGATGACTCTCCAATCATTGGAAGCTGGGTAAGTTCTTGTAGGCCTTTTTTTCCCGGTTTATATTTGTAGATTCTTATTCTAACATGTTGAAAATCACTGTATCTGATACTAAAATACTATTTATAGCTGATTTTTTTTTTTTGCACTATAGTTTTTTTTCCGCATGTTATGTTAACTGATGCTCATTTCTGGTGGTCAGTTGATTGAACGCTTTAATGGACGATTACCCGGTTACATAGGCTATGGGAAAGATAAGTATTCCTTCTCCCATGTTGAAGATGTTGTAGATGGACACATTGGAGCGATGAAGAAAGGTCGAACTGGTGAAAGATATCTTCTTACAGGAGATAATGCATCCTTTGTGCATGTTTTTGACATAGCTGCTATTATCACTGAAACAAAAAGGCCTATGTTTAACATACCCTTATGGGCTATTTTGGCTTATGGTTGGGTGTCCATTCTTATCTCTAGGATTACGGGAAAGCTTCCTTTGATCAGTCCACCGGTAAGATTTATCGTTCTTTTTGCCTTAATCTTTGTTTCATGTATTACTATTTGCAATAATTGAAAAAAAGTACCTTGGGGTATTCACATTTTGCAACTTGTAGCCCTCATCTTTGATAGTTGCAAAAAAAATATCTCTGAACTTGTCTTGTTTTTGCACTTTGTTTCAAAATGCTGATTTTACCCTTACAATTTTTTAAAAATAATAAGTAAAGAACAAAAAATGCAAAACTTCATATCTCTTAAATTTCTTACTCTTTGTACGGTACAAAAGAGGAAGGAAATTGAGGGATATGAAATTTTGGATTTATTTTAAAAAATGTGTACTGTCAGGCTAAAATCGTCATTTTTATACAAATTGCTACAACAAGAAAAGTTTAGGATACTTTTTTGCAATTATCAAAGAAGAGGGGTAGAAATTGCAAAAAATGAATACCTGGGGGTGCTTTTTTGCAATGATCCCTTACTATTTCTGTGAATTTCTCCATATGTTGTTTGTCGATTAATAACTACATGTTTAGGGATTCAAATCAACTCCAAATGCTTCAAATTCCAGATAAAATAAATTGAGGGCAGCATTACATTTTCACCACAGTCCATAATAACTGTCATGACTTGTTTTGGGGATCTACTTTGCTTCCATAGTCCATAACATTACATTTTCACCATTTCTTACAATTTTTGTATTTTAAATTGGAGCAGACAGTGTATGTATTAAGACACCAGTGGGCGTATTCTTGCGAAAAGGCCAAAGCAGAGCTTGGTTACAACCCTAGAAGCTTGAAAGAAGGATTAGAAGAAGTGCTACCCTGGCTGAGGAGCTTGAGCTTGATAAAATACTAAATGGGTTGGCGTGCCATTTACAACTTCTTCAGAGGTATGTTGTTGCTGCGTAATTATGTTTAGGGAAAACGTTATTTGCATACCCATTTTGACCCTTCGCTATCAAAAACACCCCCTAAAGGTGAGGGGTTATTAGAACACCCGAATTTACACAGAAAATGTGACGGTTTTATCAGGAACACACCCTCACCTTTCTCATTTATCAGTGTTTTTTTTTGGAACAAAATGAGCCAAATCCGGGTGTTTTTGATAATAAGTGAAAGGTGACGACAGTGTGTTACTGATAACTTTTTATGTTAATATAACATTTTTTTATCGATAAAATAGGCTGAAGAAGTAAAGATGTTTGCTGTGTTGCTCCTCATCCTTCCCGGAAAGATATTATTAAACCCACTTATGATAGAAGTTTGCTGTTGAAGGTCTAAAAAACATCAGTTGTACTACGGCACATTAAGAGATTAGGTGTAACTGTAAGTAATTAGCACTAGTTTAGCAGTTACTCTTTCGTGTTGTTGGCTTTACAATTACATCCCTGCTGACGCCGAAGACTTGATAAGGCATGTGTGGTTATAATCGATCTAACAAAAACTGTGTCCAGTAAACATGTTTTTCTTAATTAGAATTACAAATCATGACTCAATTTTTTGATATGGATGATTGGAAAAAAGTACCTTGAGGTATTCACTTTTTGCAAGTTGTAGCCTTCTTATCTGATAATTGCAAAAAAAAGTACCATGAACTCACCTTTTTTGTTGCACTTTGTGTAAATTTGTTTCAAAATGATGATTCTACCCTTGAAAATTTAAATTTTAAAAATAATTAGTGAAAAACAAAAAAATCCAGAATCGTCACCTCTCTTACTTTTCTTTCCCTTTGAACGTATAAAGAGAGTAGAATTTTGGATTTTTTTTGTTCTATGCTTATTATTTTTAAAGGGGAATATGGCCATTTTGAAACAAATTTACACAAAGTGCAACAAAAAGGTAAGTTTATGATACTTTTTTTGCAACTATCAAAATATAGGACTACAACTTGCAAAAAGTGAATACCTCGGGGTACTTTTTTGCAATTATCCCTGTATAATAAGCACCTGCATGCATCTCACATGGTAAACATTTGGAATTGTGTCTTTGTAGAGACTAGAGACCACACCTATATGCTTGTGGACTGTGTTGTTCATGTGCTACCATGTGTTTTTATAAAAGATAGAAGATAACACTGTCAATACTTGATCTCCCCATATATAAATCATAATATTTAGAGGTACTTGCATCTGAGATAACACACGCACGGCCCTAAAGAGACATGCTTTTAGCTTTTAATTATACATATCTAATGCATATGCTTTTGGAGACAGACATGTCTTTTTTCCAGTCACAGCTCTTGCATAGTTCCAAGTGTTGTGGTCTTGTTTATTTCATGAATCTGGTCTTGTTTCAGGTGAGAAGATTGAGGATAGCATGATCTTGCTTGTAAGTTGTCATCTTCCACTGAAAAGTAACTAGGGTGCTATGAATTCATATAGTATTTTATGGGTTAAATGTAAAAACCTATCCTAAAGTATTG
>JAYMTN010003045.1:0-10334 GCA_036897425.1 Erodium trifolium
TGAAATTTTAAAAATTAGGGGGAAATTAAAATTCGAAAAAAGGGTAAAAAAGGAATAACCAAAAATTAATTAAAGAATGAGGTTTTTTTCAAAGAAAATCTTCAGATGAAGTTTTTTTCAAAGACAATCTTCTAATAAGGCCCTTTTACTAATTCACCCGGGAAATGAACTATAGTCATTTACACAAGTCCGTATTTTAAGCTTAAAACGCAATTTATTTATTTTTTGAGCAAGTAAAACGCAAATGAATCCATGCCTCTATTTTTTGAGTTTGAGCCCGATCAAATTAAGAAAAAAGGGATAAAATTACATAAGTACATTAAATATTTAAAGGTTAATTATTAAAATTATCTTATGGATTATCTACGTACGAAAAAGTACCTTACGTATTGGTCACATTTAAATTGTCATATTTTTTGACTCCGGTCATTCACGGACAAAATTTGGAATATTCCATTAAAATAAATAGAAAATCAGGGATATGGACAATACATAACGATACTAGATACATAAAGGTAGTAATTTCGTCGGAAAAATTAATAGACAGTTGCAGTCAAAAGATATGATAGTTTAAACACGTTGACAATATATAATGTAGTTTTTCGCACATAGACAATACATAAAATAGTTTTAAGCAATTAACATTTAAACTTGTCATATTTCTTACATTATACTTTTTAATATTCTTGTTTTAACTACAATATACATTAACTTTCATTTTTCTCACTTTAATCTATTTTGGTAATAAATAACAAAAATACTCTTGTAACAATTTAAGAAACTTGAGCAATAATACCAACATACCATTGATTTCTTGTACTTATTATCGTACATAGAAAATTATTACAAATTAACATGAGAAAAATCGAAGGTTCAAAGAAAATTTGAAAATCATATGTAATAAATGTAATAAGTTTCATATATTTGTGTAAGATTACCCAACAAACAATTTAAATTAAATAGTGTTTTTCTTTTATATATTCAGGTACATGTATAACAAAATATTCTAAATCTCCAACCCAAACTTAGAATTATTCAACCTGATACAGAATCAGGAGCATCAAATCCGAAACATGTAATTAATTTGGACATATTAAAAAAACACATGATAACATGAAATTCAAGCAAACCAGACACATAGATAGGGCATCACTTCTGAACATTTTATTTCTCATTACATGTGATATATCAATCTTAAATTACACAGCATACACCTGCAAGATCTTTCTGCAACACTTGAACTTGATGTACTGGCAAGATTTATGAAACAATATGTATATACATACATATAATATCTGAATTTCTGAACAATATCCCTTGAACTTTATTGACATGAGTTTCTTCCATAAATCAGATATATCATAGGAAGTTACTACAAACTTGTAATTTGGTGGATGAGAGAAGAGAAGTGACATATAATGTGTATTGCAAAAAGAAAAAGAACTTACAGTTTAGATACACGCCTCAACTACAATGAACTGAAATTCTCTAAAGATACACGAGATCAATCTTTAAGGCCAAGCTCGACTTCGAGCTCATCATCCTCTTCAAACAACTTTGATAGACGAGCATACTGCTCATCTCGTTTCTTCTTTTGCCACATTTTGAAAAGGAAAATAGCGAATAGCAGAACAGCCACAACCACAAGTATCATGATGGCTACCCCAGTCCCCATTTTATGACTAGAACCCGATGAGTCATCAGACATTCCTAAAGGGAAAAGAAGAAGAATAAATATGTATATAAGCATATTGACAAAACAGATAGCCTGAGAAAGTACTGAAGTATTCAACGATATGTATATAAGAATGATTTGTTTGATTATGAAGACTTGAGTCATTACCAATCCCCACAGAATTCCAAAACAGGGCAACACACAATGGGTCCATAATTTTTTTTTTTAAGTCAATCTCTTTGATAAGATTTGGCATTTTACCTTTGTACTACTAGCTCTATTTTGAGTGAAGTGTGATCAGCAGCTCACAGCGTATTCATTATTTCAAAACAAACAATGCTCATCTTTTTTTGGCACAAGTAGCCCTTCAAATGATAAAAGTGTCTTAATGGGTAGCTTTTTACATTGAAATGTAAAGACATAAGGGATATTTGCAAAAAAGTACCCTAAGGTATTCATTTTTTTTTTGCAATTTGTAGCCCTCTTCTTTGATAATTGCAAAAAAAATGCCATGAACTTGTCTTATTATTAGACTTTGTATAAATTTGATTCAAAATGATGATTTTACCCTTGAAAAAACAAATTAAAGAAAAAATTTCCAAATTTTCATACCCCTTAAATTTCTCACTCTACTTTTTGTACGGTACAAAGAGAAAGAAAATTAAGGGATATGAAAATTTGGATTTTTTTACTAATTCTTTTTTAAATCTAAATTGTAAGGGTTAAATTTCTCAGTCTACTTTTTGTACGGTACAAAGAGAAAGAAAATTAAGGGATATGAAAAAATGGATTTTTTTACTGATTATTTTTTAAACCTAATTTGTAAGGGTTAAATAGTTATTTTTACACATATTTGCAACAAAAAGACAAGTTTGAGGTACTGTTTTGCAATTATCAAAAAAGAAGGCTACAGGTTGTGAAAAATGAATACCTAGGGTACTTTTCTGCAATTATCCGAAAAGAAAACTACCGACCAAACACTTTCAGCCTTTGAATAGTAATTGAAATCAACATTTTTCACATATTTGTTCTGGTTTGCTAGAGTACCCTACCCTCAACATGACCTACACCTGACTTGGTAGACTAGAGGACAGGACACCTAATTCTTACGGTATATGAGTGGATTCATGTATTACCTGGTTAAGTGGTCAATTCCACATAACTTTAGCCGTGCATTCAACGAAAGAGTTCAATTTATTCATATGTTTTCCATATGTTTCACAATAGCCAAATCTTTGCACACCTCAATGTCCTCGATAATAGTAAGTACCAATTATTACCAAATAAAGATCTTTGGATCTCAATAAGCATCCACAACCTAAACCCAACTATATATACATCAAGATTTGTTTGGTTTCTGAGATACTAAGTGAAATAGATCAATTATACTTAAGAATTTAACTCCACAATAAGAAAAACAAAACATTACTTCAAAATTCTTGTGATGAATTACAAATAACAAATTCTAGCAGCAAAAAGCACAATCCGATCCGATTTACTTCCTGCCCTAGGTTTATGTAAAACCAAATAGCCGGAAATTTTCGAATTTTATCAGCAATTTATCATAAAACACGCCCAATTCATCCGTTTTTTTCTCAGCAATCAAAACAAAGGGGACAAAACGGACTCGAATAATGCAAATTTGCAGCATAAACACAGATCCGAAAAGAATCGCATACAAAATTGATCATAAACGGCAACAAATTGCAAGGGAAATGATGAGAGAAAGCGCGAGATCAAACCTGGAAAAAATTGAAGAGAGAACGAAGAGAAGAACAGTATCGAACACAGAGATCTGCGTGTTGAGATCTCGATCATCTCTCTCTCTCTCTAGGACTCTTCTCTTTCTCTCTCTAAAACTCTGGTGTCCTCTGCGTGGAGCAATCGCTCGCTTTTGAGCGACAACGCTACGTGTTTTTCATAATACTACTATGCTTCCACATAAAATTAGATCCTTCGTATTTTCACTTACGCCCCAAAAGTTTGCATTATTTTGAAAACATGGCCCTCAGGAGTACATTATTATTAGTTTTGCCCCTTTACAATTTCAATAATTACACTCACACTCATCTTTGCAACATTTGATTTTGTTTTATTTTACCATCTTAGTATTAACCAAGGTTCTAAAAGTTGTTAGGCGTTAGTCGAACAGTTAGGGTTTTCGAGGATTAATCGGATTTATATTTTTCTATTTTTTAATTTTTTAATAGATATATTAGAAACAAAATATGAATTTCATTATATAAAAAATGATAACAAATATCACCAAACGACCCCTAATAAAAAATGATATCGAAATTACGTAAGGTAAGAAACACAACCCCTAATATCACCAACACCAAACAACTCTGCATGGCCATCTAATTATTTTAACTTAACCAGTATACTATGTAAAATTATTCTAGACGGCTAGACCTGGACGGGCGCCTAGGCAGCAACTAATCGAGGTTTTTAGAACACTGGTATTAACATTTAACAGGTTCAGTTGAGTCGATGATGAATCTAGAATCAAACTGAGGTTGAATGGCTGAACCGGTCCATTCGTCGACATTTTAACTTGGGCCTGCTAATGAAAAAGTGCCCGATGAATTTTAGCCCAGCCCATTAGAACAAGTGTTAGGCAAAAGAGCCCGTTAGCCTCAGCCCACTAAAAAATATGTTTTAGAAATTAATTGAAATAGAAAGCTAAATATACATAGGCCAAAATAATAATCCAAACAAAGTATTTTGTAATTTCTTTTGATAAAATTTAAAATATATTACCCTTTCATTGCAAAATTTTGCCAATACATTAGTTTAGGTAACAAAGGTCAGTTTTCATAATAAGGTATGGAATTTGAACTTCATAGATGGAAAAAAAAAGCATATTAAATATTGTCTCCCTAAATCTCTCACATATACTTTTATTCAAACTAAATATTTCTAAATATAATTTAAAATTTATTTATTAATTAACTAGTAAATTAAAATAAGGAAAAACTCCATTAACTTTTTTACCATTTACTTTTTCGAAATACCAATTATGATGCATCTTCATTTACAGAAACAATAATAATAAATATAAAAATGATAGGAAAAAAAAGTAATTTATTACTACTATCTTATTATTAGAGTAACTATTCCAATTGTTTAATACGTGTCCGAATTTGAATTTAAATTCAAAAGGAGAAAAGAAAAAAAACAGGTTCAAAGGGTATTTTAGGAAAGAACAAATAGTGAAACCGGCTGTCATACACGACGCGTATATAGTACAAGAGCACAGTTCATTTCCGAGAAACTCATTCACTACAAAGAAATAGAGACGAAACCAGAGAGTGGTCTGAGAATAATCGGCGACCAAATCTCCACAGTTCCGTAAAATTCTCACACAAATGGCGAGAAGACCGGACGAGGAATACGATTACCTGTTCAAGGTGGTCCTGATCGGCGATTCCGGCGTTGGGAAATCGAACTTGCTCTCCCGATTTACTCGCAACGAGTTCTGCTTGGAGTCCAAATCCACCATTGGCGTTGAATTTGCTACTCGAACTCTCCAAGTACACTACCTCGAACTCCATTTTTTTTTTTTGTTCTGGCTTTGCTTTATATGGGTCTTCGTTTTTTGTAGTTGTTTCAGTGATTCGAGATGTTTCTGTTACTGGGTCTTGATTGATCTTGTTTGATTTTTGAAAAGTTGTGGGCTTTTTTGGAGTTTGTTTAGATCTGGGATCTGGGTCTGAACTGTGGACTGATGATTGGAAGTGAATTGGCGGTGGATCTGCAATGTTGATTGAATAGACAATTCTTTGCCTTGTGTTTTGGTTTATTGATTTTGTTTCCACAATTGCTCAATAATCCCATGATTGAAAGCAAAGTCGTAGGTGCAATTGATGTGATGTGTAAAATTAAAACTTTAGGAAGTTCATAGTTCTCATAATTTAGGCCTCTTATGGAGTAGGATTTAAGTAATTGGATTTGAAATCTCTACTTATCGCTCCATAAACCTGCCGTTTCAATGGTTGCTTTAGGACACTGGCATGGATTAGATCATTTTATGCAATGCCTCCTAATTGATTCATCCTGTGATGGGTTCTTGCACATAATGCTTAATTAAGAAGCCACTTCCGGTATGCCTACATATCAGGTTCCGGTTCTAAGCACCAGTAAACCTAAAGATCTTGCATTTCAAAATTGACTATGCTGGTGTCAGGATTGTTCTTCCCATCAATGACGTATTGATGATATGATCTTAATTCAGTTTGTTTTGTAAGGAGCAAGTTATGATGTGGCCATGGAAACAGTGACTTGAGTTGAAAACAAAACCTAAATTTATAGTAAGAATGATGAAATGATAAAAAGGAACATGAAATATTTTAAGATGATACTGAATTGTGGGTAACTTACTTTTGGCCCGGTGATTATTTGTTGGGATATGAATATCAACGGTAGCTTATTAGAGCAACCCCATTGATAGTGTTGCCTAATTTACCTCAAGAGGGAGAGAAACGTTGCCACATTGGAAAGAGAATGGGAGAGAGAAAGCGTAGCTACCCTTGCTACATTTTTTTCTCCCATTGAGTTAATGCTAGCAAGTTGCTAGATAAGAGAGAAATGGTGGTAGAAAATACTAAAAGAGAAATAAGACACATGGCATGTTGTGGCGGGTTGGAGCAAGAAAGTGGGGAGCAAAGCGCTACCGCCGCCCGGGCGTCATTGAGGCGACGCCTTCCCATCGGCTGGCGTCCCCCCGGCGCTACCTCAATGGGGATGCTCTTAGGGTTGGTTTTATTAACTTTGTATGAATCTATGAACTTGTATGAATCCTTAATGTGCTCAAAACTTTATGTATGTTTATGGTTCTCTATGCATGGCTAAAAAAGTCCCTTTCATGTACTAAAAGGAAAGGATATTTTTTTTTTTCAGGTTGAGGGGAGAACGGTGAAGGCACAGATATGGGACACAGCTGGGCAGGAGCGATACAGAGCCATAACCAGTGCCTACTACAGAGGTGCACTTGGAGCTCTTCTTGTCTATGATGTGACAAAACCAACAACATTTGACAATGTGAGCCGGTGGTTGAAGGAACTGAGAGACCACGCAGACGCCAACATAGTGATCATGCTCATTGGGAACAAGACAGATCTGAAACACCTTCGAGCTGTAGCCACAGAGGATTCTCAGGGTTATGCAGAGAAGGAAGGGCTATCCTTCATTGAGACATCAGCCCTAGAAGCTGTAAATGTGGAGAAGGCCTTTCAGACAATCCTTGGTGAGATATACCGTAAAATCAGTAAGAAGCCGCTTTCTGCAGATGAGCCGGCAGGTGCCAGCATCAAAGAGGGAAAGACTATTGTGGTTGGAGAATCGGAGGCCAACAATGCAAAGAAGCCTTGCTGTTCTTCAAACTAAACATGTTTCTATTGGTGTCCTACATTCATGGGCCGATTGTTTTGGTGGTCTAGTTTGTTATAGTTTTTGTTGTTGATTCAAGTATTGAAACTTTGATTTGTTGTTCCTTAATGATTTTGTTTTTGGTGAGTTCACAGAAGATATATATATTATCATAGTCATAGCATTATCTTATAGTCATTATCCTTCATTCAGATTTCATCATAATGTTCAGCTATAGTGTACTCTATAATAACATCTTTAATAGCAAATGAGAGCACCTCCAATGCAGAGAGGGCAATTAGCCTAGGTGTGAATCCCTTTTTTGCCTGTCGATTCGTCCAACCTTTCACGGTGGTATTAGCCTAGCAAATAGGTGGACGAATAAGCGAATAAACACGTGACAAGAGGCCAGAGGTGGACGACTTGAGTGCATGCGCGAATTGAGCGGGGCAATAATCCTTCGCCAAAAACCTCTGGAAGGCGAGTGTTCCTTCATAATTCGTGTGGGCATAATGTGACAATAAAATCAAGTTAAGAACCAATAACAGTTCAAGGAATGGTTTGAAACTTGGTTTATACATTTTCACCCAAAGAGAACTGAAGGCAACATTCAGTCACTGAAGTTCCATATAAGTGTCAAAAGAGTTTTGGTATCACTACCAAAAGAAACAAGTAAGATACAACAGAACCAGTTAACCACAACAGTTGTTATCCTGCTGAATTGGCTGACCCTTCATTTGCACAGTTCCGCCTCCGGTTGAGTTGTTAGCACCTGGCTGGCTACTCATCCTGCACACCACCAAGTAAATCAAATCATTAAAATGACGAAACAATCTAGTTCAAATTTCACAAAATAGATTGAGAACCATGAAAAAATGAGGTGGTGGTTTATGATGCTTATACTTTTTCTTGATCTCACTAGCCATGGTCAAGAAAGCCTGCTCCACGTTGATTGAGTCCTTGGCGCTTGTCTCAAGGAAAGGGATCCCGAGCTCGTCTGCAAGTGCCTGCATATAGGCATGCCACAGTGGAGTTAAGTTAGCACATCATATTACGAACAAGACTCAATATTTTGGTGATGAGCATCAAAGATTCAACCCAACATTTCAAATGAAAGAAGAGAAATGCTCTCTACATTTATTGGCATTTCATTTTTTTTTCCAATGTAGTTGTGAAACCCCCACTCCTTTACCATTTAAACAATGCATATCAAGTATGCTTTCAGTAATTACAATGTCTACAAAATGTTTCGGTAGCTGCAGATATGGTGAGCATAAACATACGTAGGATTATTTATAGAGGACCCCAATTAAATACTACACAAAATTATTTTGTTTTTCGAAACAGAGAGCTACTACAAATATACCTTCCCTGTTTGTGTGTCGACAACTTTGTTCTCAACCAAATCACATTTATTGCCAACCAGAAGCTTGCACACATTTTCATCTGCATATCGATCAATCTCATTCAACCACTGTTTGACATTGTTGAAGCTCTCCATCTCAGTAACATCATAGACGATCTGTTCTCAAACATGTGAAGAAAATCTCAGGCGTGAAAAATACAGTTCTAGTTTGTGCCTAGATGACATTATATTTGTGAATGATGCACGGTAAGGATAACATGTAAGCTTTCAAATCACCCATCTTTAAAATTCCTTAGTTTTCACAAGTTAGGTGTACCACATGATACACAATGCCCCTACTGTCTTATGTAGTAAATAAGCAAAGCAAAGAGCCGCTTAAGAATGTATATCCATACATTGAGCTTAAAGCACACATAAACGTCTGTTAGTTTTACCATCAAGGTTTGATAGTGATAAGAACTCAACAAATAACTCCAAAGAAAAATCTCTATATCCATCCATTCTACTTACAGGTGAGTTTACCAAAGAAACTAACGGGGGTCTAACAGTTTACAAAGAGTATTAACAAGGGATAATTGCAAATAAGTACCCTGAGCCTGAGGTATTCACTTTGTGCAAGTTGTAGCTCTGTTCTTTGATAGTTGCATAAACGTGTCTTGAACTTGCCTTTTCGTTGCACTGTGTAAATTTGTTTCAAAATGACTTTTACAGAGGAACAAAAAATAACAAGTAAAAAACAAAAAATCCAGTATTTTCATCACCTTAGTTTTCTTCCTCTTTGTATGTCTAAAGAGGAACAAAATTTAGAAATGAGAAAATTCTGGATTTTTTTTATTCTTTACTTATTATTCTAAAATTTATATTTTCAAGTGTAAAATTGTCAGTTGAAACAAATTTACACAAAGTCCAACGAAAGGCAAGTTCAGGGTATGTTTATGCAATTACCAAAGATGAGGGCTAACAATTGCAAAAAGTGAATACCTCAGGGTACTTTTTTTGCAATTAACCCTATTAACAATGTTGTACGAGAATAAGCTCTACATGCAAGTCACTGGTCTCATATATCGAAACCCACGGCAAAGAATTGCTAATTAGCCGCCAAATATGAGTATAACATTGAAAAACATTAAGCAACTCTTAAGTGAATAAATGAACAGCCAATGTCATATAAGTAAGGATTCAAGATTTGATAGTGATGAGACATCTTTCAACTACACAAACCAGAATTGGGTGAGCGTATCTTACAATTATCCCATATGCTCCTCGATAGTAACTGCTTGTTATAGTACGGAAACGCTCCTGTACAGCAGTATCCCACTGAACTTACAAACAACTAAGAGCTGTCATTTGCCAATCAGAGTCAATACTAGGAATCACTAATAAGGATATAATGACAATATCCAATTTCTCCTCAACTAGATTTAACTGCAAGTCTCGAATAACAAAAATAGTGAAACTTAAGGGACAAACATCACAAAATTACCTAAGCTAAACATACATTGTCAAAGTAATAAACTTGCTTATGAAAGCATATGGACCCATTAACTCACAATCTGCAGCTTCACTGTCTTTCCATCAATCTCCGCGGTCCTAATTTTCTGAAAATAGCACAAGGCATAAACAAGTTCACCAAATTTACACAAACCCAAATGCTTATTAGTAATTAGGAGATAGAGACTTACGAAATCAACACCAATCGTACTGATATAGCTGTCTACATACGAATCATCCGGAAGATTTAATAGAGAAATGTCAACTCCAAATACTAATATAAAAAATAAGTAAATTACCCACTATGTATATAATCTAGTGCTTGACCTTTTTTTACATTTCTTATCCTAGTCTTGAGGTTTTTTTACAATAACTAACGTTTTCCATCCAAAATGACAATTCCGTTAGTTTTGCAAGCTAAAAGACTGAAAT
>JAYMTN010003046.1:0-10333 GCA_036897425.1 Erodium trifolium
TCAGGATGGGCCTGGGCCCGTGGGCCTCAACCAACAGATTCCCCTTTTTTTTTTTTTGAACTCGAAACAAACCCAAACTCGAAAGCGGTTATTACAGATACGAAACACAATCCCCAGACATTAGTTGAAGTGGCCCGCAACGAGCTATCTCGAAGAAACAGGCTCTCGACGACCAAACGCTTCCAAAGGAGGGGTCTGATGCAAAGAAAAACCAGACGAGATATGCCAAACAGTCTTGCCAGGATCAATGAGTCCCCACATAAGAATCGGGACGTTGATGAGGAGGAACATCCTATCCCTGTTATGGGTGGCCATGGTCAACCCACCTCATCCGTCATTTCATATATGGGTTACTCCCCGAACAACTGTCGTATCCCTACCACATGAACCCTCATCGTAAGTTTGAGTCGCATAATAGACTACCCAGTCTGACTGGAGTCGAGACATGGATGGTAATAATTGGACCTCAATGCATCATCAGAATTGTGATCGTTCCCTACTCAAACCCGGATCCGCCAAGCATTTTATATGGACTAGAGTGATGGACTTATCTTGACTATAATCTAACCCTTTTATATTTTAGTTATTTCTGTAATAGCTAGTTAATTATCAATAAGTATTTCGCTCGAAAAGTTTAATTCGTGTGAAATTTTCAAGGAAGAATTGCTTCGATTTCTTGAAGAAGAATCAGACGATAAGAACAAATAGCTAAACGATAATGAATCATGAGTGAAGTACCAATCATCCCGTATAATAAATATGAAGATGTTGATTTCATTCATCATACTTGGCATTATAGTTGACAAAAAAGAACATGACTAGATGCAATGTTTTGGTAGATTAAACGAACGTTCTATGAGATTTGCTATAGTAAACAACGTCATGAACCTAATACACATACGAAAACAAATTACATCAGACGATCTACAAAGGTTTTTTGTTTTGTTTTTTTGTTTTGTTTAGGGTTGATTGGGTCTTCTTCTGAATTCATTAAATCCATGAGTTTGATAGGTATTGAGTCTTCTTCCTAGACCCAACAAGATAAAAAAAGTTTTTGTTTATTTATTTATAAAGAAAAATATGATTAGTAGAGGATTGAGCCTATCAATGGATGGGGCTGAAGAGAAGGGTTTCAGATTGAGAAGGCTCCACATGCAAATAAAAAGTGACAATTCAATCATTTTATCACATGTTAAAAGAACATGCTTCTAGGCCTTTTGTGGATATTCAATACAAGAATGACCCTTTGACTATAAAAAAATAAAAAATAGAAGGGTCTTTCAAAAATAAAAAATAGAAGGGGTAAGCTAATACCTTTATTTCTTTCGATTTTTATTAAGATAAATATCTTATGTCGATTTTTTCCTCACAAAAATATGACCATCTTCCATTGGATATTGATTGTACATTAAATTTAACTAACATCGTTGTTTTTCTTGTTTCAAAAACTGACCTATATTTTGCGTGTAGGAGTTATTTTTGAGAAAAAAACTTTACAAAGGTAACAAGTAGATTTCATTAAAACCGTTGTTCATTGATAATAAATAAAACATGCTTATTGTAAAAAAGACTAATATAATATGTTTTTCTTACTAAAGACGGAAAAGAGGAAGTCCAATATAATCACATTAGTAAAAGAATGATAAACAATAAATAACAAGATACATTGTACCAAACTTTGTTGTCCATCCATATTTTAGGTTCAATAGCTCAATGATGTCACCAAGTACATTATATAGTTTGAGGAAATATATCCATTTTATTAAATCAATAAACAAATATTATTCTTGTCTATATTTGAAGTTAAAATTGATACTTTTGTATCATAAGATGTAATCTCCCTATCATAAGATTGATCTTTTATACAAAATTTAGTATATTCATATCCTGGCTTAGAAGTCACTATATAAGTTATTCATGCTAAGTAAACATTATTTTTTGAAATGATGATAAGTAAATATTAATTTCAATAAATATGTAAGCTAAATTCAATATTTTTTATTTTTATGATCAACAATAAATTAAGAAACCCTAAGATATTCAAAGTTAGTCATATGTTCGTCTTTATTCTATACATGCTTTCAAACAATCGATTTATCGGGATTTAAACATCTAAGCTTATAAAGAACAAAAACTTCTATTTGATTGCTAATCTTGTTATCCATTAAATTTATAATTCCAACTAGTTATGCTTTTTGTTTGTAGTTTTCTAACCTGGTGAAAATTAACAAAAAGTTTCCAACCAAACAACATTAAACTAAAAACTTACCTAACTCATAAGAGATGGCTTAAGTTGATAATAACTTGTGCCTAATTTTCTTCCCCCAAATAATAGATTTCTATTTAATTTGTTCAACTTCTGAATTATGAATACATTTTCTAAATGTACTACACAACAAGAAAATAAGTATCAACTTTAGATTAACCAGAATAAGTCTTTAAGTCTTTTAAAATCCTAATTGTCAGTATTCCGATATGTGATTTGTTTGGAGACATCAACTAGTCCTTAGCTTCGATCATCATGTTATGACAACGGCTACAACACAACTATAAACAAGAAGACCTCCGGATCGAGTATGCCAATGTTGATATGATTTCGACAACTAATTGTCTATGAGAGTGTTTAAGGTGAAAAAAACTGAAACTGAATCAAAGCTAAGGAATGGCGATAGGTTTAGTCCGATAAAAACGGTTAGTCGATGCAGTTGCTCAATGATCGTCAACAATAATGTCATTTTTCAGATACTTATGTCACTTTAACATTTCTCTATGTCTAATCTCATTGTTTTATGATATAACCTCGCTAATATTCTTGTCCCGAATTATTCCCATTGATTCGATATTCTCATTCAATGTAAGTGTCATATTTTTTCAAAAAACATTAACTTTAGAAAATAAAAGTTGTGAATTTTAAATTTAAAACAAAATACCAATGGCCAAGTCAAACGGTAAAAAAGAAAAAAAGAAATAGGAAACTAAAAAAAAATGTATTTCTATTAGTAAAAACTAAAAAGGAAGAAGAAGAAGAAAAAAAAAGAAAATACAGAAACACAGGCTATTCCCAACGGAGATTCTACTCATCCTCTCTGTTCCTCTCTCTCTCCTGTTTCTCTATTTCTCTCTCTGCCCAATTCTCCTCATTGCTCAAGAATCCTATTTCTCGCTCGCAGATCTCTCTGTCTCTCTCCTGTTCAATTGGGTAATCAATACGTTTCTCATCAAAAAAATGTCTCTTTTTTCCATACCCAATTCCGGAATTGTGAATTTCCCCCATTGTTTTAGGCGATAGAGCTGTGGTTTTTCATTTCTAGGTTTTCTGGGCGATGATGGCGATGTTCCGTGAACCCATTTTCTGTGCGAGTATGATTGCTGATTAGGGTTTTTCTCCGTTTTGTTCTTCAGGGAATTTCGAGACAGTTGAGTTCGTTTTGAGTTTTATTCGTTCGTGATAATCGGAAAGCTCTGGGCTTGTTCATGATATCAAGGTGTGGATTGCTTTGCACTTGTATTTATCGTTTCGTTTATGAATTTCCAATCTTTATGTTGTGTTGTTTGGTTTCCTTTTTGCTTTCCTGATAATGGGTCATGATTGGTTCCTGAGAAAATTTGTGGAAGGGGAAGGAAAATGAGGAATGGGGTAGTTTTGTTTGGCTTGTTCCCTCTTTTCTTTTTCAGAAAATTGAGGATTAAATTATGGTAGGCTTAACAATAATGATTTTAGAGGGTTTCTCCTTTCTGGGCTTAGGAAATAGATGAAGTTTGTTACCTTATATTGTTTAGAATATAATGCATATACGAAGGGATAGTTGCAAAAACTTGCGGCGGATTATGCGCGTTTTGCAAATACTATCCGTGAACTATTTTTTTCTTGCAAATGACATCCCCCATGCAAAAGTGTATACATAAGGGTTCCAAAATGCAAAACACGTATGCATAAGAGTAATAAATTGTAAATTAGATGTAAGGACCTTGTTTAAGTGAGATTAAGAGTCATTGAAGCATTTTTCATCCATTTTAGTTGGGGATATTTGCAAAAAAGTACCCCAAGGTGTTAATTTTTGTCAATTTGTAGCTCTCTTCTTTGATAATTGTAAAAAATGTGTCATGAACTTGTCTTTCTGTTGTACTTTGTATAAATTTGTTTTGCAATGATGGTCTTACCCTTGAGAATTTAAGTTTTAAAAAGTATAAGTAAAAAAAAATTCCTCATCCCTTAAATTTTTTGCTATTTGTACTGTACTATAAGAAAGGAAATTAAGGATATGAAATTTTGTTTTTTACTTAATATTTTCTAAATTGAAGGGTAAATTTTTCATTTTGATACAAAATGCAACAAAAATACAAGTTCTATGTATTTTTTTGCCATAATCAAAGAAGAAGGCTACGAATTGCCCAAAATGAATAATATGTGCAAACTCTTGGCCACAGTTGACGAAAAAAATACTTCTTTGTTCTACATGTTTAGACTCAATATAGTGCTTTATTCTCACACTTCTGAACTTTTCTTTTTATCGAACTATTGATTGTAATATATGCGATTTATGTTTACATCTGCACTTATTTCTTCCGTTATAGTTGGGGATAATTGCAAAAAAGTACCCCGAGGTGTTAATTTTTGTCAATCTGTAGCTCTCTTCTTTGATAATTGTTAAAAATGTGTCATGAACTTGTATTTTTGTCGTACTTTGTATAACTTTGTTTTGCAATGAAGATCTTACCCTTGAAAATTTAAGTTTTAAAAAGTATCAGTAAAAAAAAAAATATCTTACCCCTTAAATTTCTTGCTATTTGTACGGTAAAAAAAAGAAGAAAGAAATGAATGATATGAAATTTTGTTTTTAACTTAATATTTTTAAATTTAAGGGTAAAATTGTCATTTTGATACAAAATGCAACAAAAATCAAGTTCTAGGTATTTTTTTAGCCACTATCAAATAAGAAGGCTACAAGTTGCAAAAAATGAATAATATGTGTCAACTCTTAGCCACAGTTACGAAAAAAATACTTATTTGTTCTACATGTCTAGACTCGATACTTTGAACTATTCTTTTTATCGAACTATTGATTGATTGTAATATATCCGATTTATGTGTACATCTGCGCTTATTTCATGCTTCTCCTTCCTTGTGTAGGGAAAATTTCCAAAAGAAACTCATTTCAAGACCATGGGGCAAAGAAATATGCTATGCACCAGTCAGATGAATGATATGGAAATCGATCAACAAGCCCAGGGTTATCTCTGTCCCGAGCCCTGCTTTCTTATGCCAAACTTCAGGCAGCCCAACGTCCACACTATGGTAACATCTTCAGGGAACGCCTCCAATCTCGACATGCATCATTTCCCGGAGCCTTATGAACGTGCGGTCTTCTATGGAATGCCTCAGTACATCCGTGTCCAAGATCACGATTTACCCGTCCCAGCTGCGTCGAACTATTACAACACTTATGTCGCCCCTTCGTCCACCACAGGGCTGATACCTGTTCCTCTAAACCACGGGCCCGGGCCTGTTGATCAGTTGCAGTCTTCTGGCAACTATGCAGCCTTTGGAGTTCCCGCGGATAACGGTGTGGCTGGCCTGTACAAGAGAAAGCATGCTGAGGGCATCCATGGGAATTTCCAGTATTATAATTCTTCGGCGAGTTCTAGTTCTTCGGTTGCTCCTTTCAATACGAGGCATCAACGCCATCCTGAGGGAGTGGCTATAATGGACGGAGTGTCATTTGGGTTGCCCCAATTTAGAGGCAATGGTGTGATGATGGAATCGGGATCTCAACGAGCTGCAACCGATCCTGTTCAGATGCAAGGTCATAGTCATTTGATCCAGGGGAACTATATGGGCCAACCCTTTCAACCTTCGGGAACTCGATGGGTTAACCAACAAATAAGCGGCAATTCTAGCACTGGAAGCGCTCCATCCTGGACTCAATCACCTCCTATGCCTTATATGCAAGGTAAGATTTTCCTCTCATTATCACTTTGTTTTTTTTTGTTATTTGCAATTATTTTTGATCAACTAAATCAGGTTTATCAAAACAGTTTGGGCTCAAGGCCTTGTTTATGTAGAAGTAAGGGAATACTGATCCATTTTTGATTCTTTCAGAACTTTTTGAATTTGATGTATCAAGCAAGCAATGGGCTCCTCTTTATGTAAAATAGAATACTAAATTCTTGACACTCACTTAGAGAAAGGCCCAACAGGAGTTGGATAGATAAATAGGGAGAGGCCCAACTAAACTTGGGAAGAGGAATAAGAAGTGAGTGACCGTTATTAGGACTTAAACCCAGGTCCCAAGACCCATGGTCAAGCGCTTGACCAGTTGGACAAGTTTGGGCCTTTATGTGGAAGTGAGATATACTTTTGCCACTTAACCCAACAAGAGTTGGTGAGAGATCAATGAGGCCAACCAAAGGGTTAGAGATAACCCCAAAGAGGCCCAACCGAAGTTGGAGAGAAATAAGGCTTCAGAGATACGGAACTTAAACCTTGTTTCATTATCACCTTGTTAGCTGGTTTCAGGTCTCATTAGATTGTGGACCTATTTCTTGTTTCTGTTTAAAATAGCAAGATTTTACCGAACTTCCTGGTCTTCATCATGTACTCGTTTATTTCCTTTTTAAGAAATGGAGTCAATGTTTCTGTCTCGTATTTTTTACAGGAAGCAATGTGAATGGAGGTTTCGTGCATCCTCCTCCCAATCATCCGCACTTCAATATCCATTATCCTTCGCCGCCGCCAGTCCAAGGAGCAAGAGGCCATGCCGTTAATATTTACCCTCAGATACCCGGAACTTCATATAGACTTCCTACAAACACTGCTTCGCGCAACGCGATGAACCCTTCCCAAGACGGTTTGGAGGTGGACCCCAGACATCCTAGGCCCGTTCCCACAACAGGCCATGCCATTTATCGCCCTCACCGAGGAGACATACCCGAGATGACCCTGAGATATCGAAACCTCCCTCACTTCAGAGTTTTCCCACTCGATGTAATTAACATTTTCTCTGCTTTGTTATTTCATTATCTTATTTTTATCAGGAATAATTGCAAAAAAAGTAACCCGGGGTATGCATTTTTTGCAACTTGTAGCCCTTGTCTTTTTGTTGAACTTTGTATAAAATGACAATTTTACCCTTATAATTTAGATTTAAAAAATAATAATTAAAGAACAAAAAATCCAAATTTTCATATCCCTCAGTTTTCGTCCTCTTTGTACCGAGCAAAGAATGAGAAATTTAAAGGATATGAAAATTTGGACTTTTTGTTCTTTAATTATTATTTTAAAATCTAAATTGCTAAGGGTGAAATCGTCATTTTTCTACAAATTTATACAAAGTGCAACAAAAAGCCAAGCTCAGAGCACTTTTTTGCAATTATCGAAGGAAAAGGCTGCAAGTTGCAAAAAGTGACTACCTGAGGGTACTTGTTTACTATCATCCCTTTTTATTATTTCATTTTCTGATTAAAATGCTTACCGGAGTTAAATCATGTCCATGTCTGTAGGAAGTTGCAATGATAGAGTCGCCGGACTTTTATCAAGCTGGGAATTCAGTGGATCATCACAGAGATATGCGCATGGATATCGAAGACATGACCTATGAGGTATGTGGAGGAAGTTCGAGATTGAAATAGAGAATCTAAGGCATTTTCTATAATTACTCTGGCAAATTAGTGTTCAAATTTTCTTACTATAAATAATTTTTTACTCGATATAGGATCTCCTTGCACTCGAGGAACGTATTGGCAATGTGACCACTGGATTGTCAGAAGAGGATGTTGTAAAACAAATGAAGACAAGAACTTATGCATCATCTCCTGCTCCAATCAATCTGGAAGAAGCAGCACCTTTAGTAGAAGAGGAAAAATCTGATTCTTGCATTATTTGCCAGGTACGTTACATTTTAGGGAAAACGTTGTTTATATATCCATTTTAACCTTTTGCTGTGAAAAACACCTCCTAATGGTGAGGGGTTATCAATAACACACTGTCACCTTACGGATTAGTAAGCAAACATCTCGATATAAAAAGTGATGGTTTTATTAGGAACACACTGTCACCTTTCTCATTTATCAGTGGGTTTTTGGAATAAAATGACCCAAATCCAAGTGTTTTTGATGATAAACAAAATTGACATTGTGTTACGGTTAACCCCCTCACCTTTACAATGTGTATTTGAGAAACAAATGTTAAAGGGGGTGCTAATGAAGTTACCCTACATTTTATTACAACGATAACATGACTATCTTTGAATTCCTAAAATACCCTTACGGATGAGGAACAAAGGTGATGGTTTTATGAGGAACACACTGCTTCCTTTCTCATTAGTGTTTTTTTTGGGAACAAAATGACCCAAATCCGGGTGTTTTTGATGATAGACGAGAGGTGATAGTGTGTTACTGATAACCCCTCACCTTGACCTTGTGTATTTGAGAAACAAAGGTTAAAGAAGGGGGCTAATGAAGTTACCCCTACATTTTATTACAGCGATAACATAATGATCTTTGAATTCCTAGAATACCCTTTTGCATGAGGAACAAAGGTGATGGTTTTATGAGGAACACATTACCACCTTTCTCATTTATTAGGGAATTTTTGGAACTAAATGACCCAAATCCGGGTGTTTTTGATGATAAACGAAAGGTGACAATGTGTTACTGATAACCCCTTACCTTTACCCTGTGTCTTTGAGAAACAAAGGTAAAAAAAAGGGGAGGTAGTTAATGAAGTTACCTCTACATTTTATTACAACGATAACGTAATAATCTTTAAATTTCTGAACTACTCTTTTGCATTATGGTTAGGATGATGAAGTTATCCCTACATTTTTATTACGACGATAACATAATAATCTTTAAATTCCTACCCTTTTGCATTATGGTTAGGATGATTACATCGACAAGGAGAAGATTGGGATGCTAGGTTGTGGACACGAATACCATGCAGATTGCCTAAAGAAGTGGCTGCTGGTGAAGAATGTCTGTCCCATATGCAAATCAGAGGCATTAGGCACAGGACGGAAGCAGCAAGCATAGAAGAGCGATGCCAGTGAAAGAAGCGATGAAGTCAAACATATTTTCTTCAGCCGTTTTCTTGACTATTATATATATTATTTAACAAGGATCGGGATTTTGTTATGTATTATATGTACATTTAACCTTGTGAAGTACATACTCGTGAGTCGTCGATTCGATACTCTGTCCAAGTCATTTATTTGTTGGCTTCCAGAACATGGATGCAGCTTTTATCAATCAGAAAAACTGTACAGACTTATTGTTTATGCACTTGCATTTTCATGTGTGGTCATTTCTTGGCACATTGGCTGACCTATGTTATTTTTATCTTTTGAGGTTTAATCACGTTTAGTATCCATTATGCAGTGGTAACACACCTTTTGTATCTTTTTATGAATTGATCATGCGTTGACTAAAATTTTGATTAAGTTTATTCTATTTTTATGATCTGTGACTAATTCGTAAGACTTGTAATTTGTAATTGATATGTCATCGATTTGTAGGACAAATAAATGAGCTGTGACCAATTCTTGTAAACAAGTGAATGAGTAGTGACCAAAACATATCCAAAGACTCTTATTGAATGTTATGAAATGCATGTGAGTATTAAAAGTGTGACCAATTCTTGTAAACAAGTGGATGAGTAGTGACCAAAACATACCCAAAGACTTATTGAATGTTATTATGAAATGCATGAGTATTGAAAATGCGTTACAGTACCAGAAGGGTACTAAAAATAATTAACTAAATCTGTGTTTAAAATTCAAGTTTGATATAGTGATACTTGAAGTTTGGAAGGTTAATGTTGCAAGTCAAATCTTGTATTAAATGGTTAAGAGACCTTTTTGTTTTTTGACGGGGTATTTTGCCTGATATCGTTAATAAAGTCAAATACGATAAAGATTGGGATAAACTTGTACAATCAAGATTATAGTTTGGGACTCCCATATGATATAGGTGTACATGCGTTCTAGACTACAAGACGGAATTCTAGTTGGCAACCTATGAGAGATACAAACACAACAGTAAATTAGACCAATAAAGCAGGACCAAGGTTCTAAATACCGTTTCAGATGATTGTCTTGGACTGCTAGAGCACTTTGGACGACCCCAAACCAAGGAAACAAAGCTAGTGAGATTGGCCCAAATCTGGGCCCAATGGATTCCCACCCCCATTTTTTTTTTCCGAATCAAAAGGGTAGGCATTCGATTAGAAATTATCAAACCATACAACCATACCAAACGGTAAACAAAGTCTAGGGACTAATCCCGAAACAATCCAAGAAAAAAGACGAGTTCTCCTTTCGTGAAGTGAAAAGGTAAC
>JAYMTN010003047.1:0-10333 GCA_036897425.1 Erodium trifolium
GGGACGTAATCGGTGGCCATTAAGCACAAGAAAGGATCCCAATTATATTCCATTGCCAACGGAAAGAATACTGATATAGAGAAAGAAGAGAGTAGTATTTTTGGAGGATTTGTGTTGGTGTGTGAAAATGAAAGGAATGCTTGCTGTTTATATAGGGGAGAAGAGAAAGTTTTCCTTTGCCGACGCATCCACGTGGCGACACCAGACAGGCTGGCAACGGTCGGCGACGCTCCGGAGGCAGTCAGCGTTGACCGCTGACTGCCAACGGCTCTTTCCGCCATCGCATGGTGCTGTCGGTAATGTAACCGACACACGTCTTTGCCAGCACGTTTCCGCCAACGATTAGCCAGCTATCAGTCAGCTATACGCCGATGTCTCGTCTCCGTTGGCATGTCTCCACCAATGAACCGTCTGCAACTAGAGATGCTCTAACAAACCTAAAGGAATATATTTCATGTTTTAATGGTCAAACAGATTACTCCATGTGTCATGTGGAGTGAACTTAGAGAGATGATAGACCGGTAATGAATTGGCCATCTAATTACATACGTTATGTGTGCTATGAGGAAGGTTCTAAAAATCGCTAGGCACTAGTCGGACGACTAGAACTTTTTGGGGATTAATCGAGGATTAACTCAATTAATCGGATCGACTAATAAAAAAACGAGTCCTACCAAAGATCTAATCAGGATTTTTAGAACGCTG
Source organism: Erodium trifolium (assembly GCA_036897425.1). Taxonomy (NCBI): domain Eukaryota; kingdom Viridiplantae; phylum Streptophyta; class Magnoliopsida; order Geraniales; family Geraniaceae; genus Erodium; species Erodium trifolium. The sequence goes on from JAYMTN010003047.1 coordinate 706, forward strand.
TCCAGTCATCATCATTCTTTATCCTATATGACATGTGCTTATTAAGACACATTTTTTAATGGGAGTACATATGGATTGCACAATGAAAGTATAATCTATTCGTTAACCATATGAATGGAATTGATAGCCAAAAATTAGTGCATCTGTGAAGAGGACATCACCCGTCCATGTCCCTCACCATGATACATGTGACGCAACAAACTTTACATATTCTAATTCGCATCACTATGTCTATATGCCTAATATATTAATTAATTATGATTCAGATTTGTTGGGAGAATTTCAGTAGAAAAAGGACAGCCTTGAGTTCACTCTAGTTTCGGTTGGATTGAATTATTGAAAACCCTAGACGTCTCCTTCGATTTTAATAATGAATTAAATAAGATATTTATTTATTACGATGAAAACAATAGATGTGAGAGTTGGATACGCAGGAAAATAATGTATAGCCGAAGCCAAGCCATCGTCACAGCCCTATCCCCTTGTTCATTTCCTTGTATTGCCCGCAACCTGCGCGAACCATCTTTTCTCCGCTCTCTATTTAACCATAACCCTTCTCCTCCGTCTCCTTCTCTTTCCCTCTATTCTCGCCTTTTGTCCTCTTCTTCTTCTACAACTCTCCCTAAGACCACAACCTCAATGGGTTCTCTCTCCGCCCCCCTCAACGCCCCTCTGCAGTACCCACTTGCTCGGAGAGACGACTCTGTCGTTGACGACTACCATGGCGTTAAGGTCTCTGACCCCTACAGATGGTATTCTCCATTCTAATTGCTAAATCTCTCCTTTTTCCCTCAATGCATTCACGGGGAATTTATTGGAATTTTGATTTTCTGGCCCAATTTTGGATAAATGTTTCAACTTTGCTTGTGGGGTTTGATTGTTGCATTTGTAATGTTTTTCTATAACAAAATTGGGTGTGTTCAGGCTAGAAGATCCAGATTCGGAGGAAACCAAAGACTTTGTGCAGAAGCAGGTGAAATTGACTGATTCTGTGCTTGCAACTTGTGATGTCAGAGACAAGCTTAAAGATCAAATCACTAAGCTTTTTGATCACCCCCGCTATGAAGCCCCTTCCAAAAGAGCCAACAAGTATTTTTACTTCCACAACACTGGACTCCAGGCACAGGATTTGCTCTATGTGCAGGTATATTATCTAGTGTTTTGGATTCTTTGTTCCCTTTCATCTGGATTGGTGATTCATGGGTTCTCTTTGCTTTGTGTTTCCCCTTTTATTGCATTATGTTTCTCAGGATAGTTTGGAAGGAGAAGCTGAGGTTTTGCTTGATCCAAATAGTCTGAGTGATGATGGGACTGTCGCTTTGAACACCCTTAGTGTTAGCAAGGATGGCAAGTACTTGGCATATGCAATCAGCTCAAGTGGCAGTGATTGGGTAACAATCAAAGTAATGCGGATCGACGATAAGAAAGTAGAACCTGATACTATATCATGGGTGGGTATCTGTTTTGTTTTTACCTTTGGTACTTACTTTGCTCGAATCATTTGAGTATAGTTGTTAACTAGCCATATGTGTCTCTGCTTCAGGCTAAGTTTACGAGTATTAGTTGGACCCATGATCACAAAGGCTTTTTTTATTGCCGATATCCAGAACCCAAGTAAGTAATAAACCTTTGTCCGAAAATCGTACCTAATAACTGTCTTCTTTTTGTGCTAGGTTGACAATGAAATTTCTAACTTTGTTTTCTGACCGTTTAGGTTCTGATTTAGTTCTCTCTCCTGGGCATAATGCATATGAGAGTTATTTGGAAACTTTAAATATAACGACATTTAATTTTGCCAAATTTGTAAAAGAGAAGTAGAATTTTGCTTTACCACATTTGGTTTTTAAGTTTAGGTTTAGATTTGCTTGCAATATTAGAAGAATGATTCACATTCATCCTGTTCTGAACTGATGTGATATGTATTTTAGCTTGAACTTTGTCCTTGATTCCTGCAAATTTGAGTTCATTTAGACTGCATGTTGAACTAATTCTTATGGTTCTGTTCTGTAGAGAGGGAGAGAACATAGATGCTGGGACGGAAACCAATTCCAATCTGTATCATGAGCTGTACTATCATGTATTGGGTACTGATCAATCCGAAGATATTTTATGCTGGAAGGATCTTGAAAACCCTAAATACATGTTTGGAGCTAGTGTGACAGATGATGGAAAGGTAAATCACCCTTCACTTCCTTAATTTACAGGTGGTAGAATTGTTCCTGCGCTTGATTAGTTTCCCTTTGCTCCGTCTTTTATCAAAATTAAATTAAGCCCCAAACATATGAATGAGATTCACTATGGGTACACGTGTTCTGTTTGCTTAAGTGCACTTGTACAAATGAATGCTATTTTTAATGCTTTTACATAAAGAGGTGTTCAGATCATATGAATGTTGGAACTGAATCAAACTGTTTTCTTCTTCTGCAGTATCTTGTTATGTCTATTTCAGAGAGTTGTGACCCAGTTAACAAAGTTTATTACTGTGACTTGTCTGCACTTCCTGAGGGGCTTGGAGGATTTAAGGGTAGAAATGAGATGCTTCCCTTTACTAAGTTGGTTGATACATTTGATGCACAGTATGAAGATATTGCCAACGACGACACAGTGTTTACTTTTCTGACCAATAAGGATGCTCCAAAGTATAAGTTGGTTCGGGTAGATCTCAAGAAACCAACTGAATGGAGTGAAGTTCTCCCAGAATCCGAAAGAGATGTGCTTGAATCAGCTATTGCTGTTAATGGTAGCCAAATGATTGTTAGCTACTTGAGTGATGTTAAGTATGTTGTGCAGATAAGGGACTTGAGGACAGGTTCTTTAGTGCATCAATTACCCATCGACATTGGTTCAGTAACTGGGATTTCTGGGCGACGAGAAGATAGTTTAGTTTTTATTAAATTCACTAGCTTCCTTACTCCTGGTATTATATATCAGTGCGACTTAGCAAAAGAGGTTCCTGAGATGAAGATATTCCGTGAAATTAGTGTTCCTGGATTTGATAGGTCACAGTTCCAGGTTGATCAGGTACTTGTCGTTTTGTTTTCCTTCTGTTGATTAATTACAGATAATTTAAGCAGATTGCTCAACCTTCTTCCTAAATCATTCATATTATTATAATAACAATTCTACTTTCTTGTCTATTTGTTTTTTCCAGGTATTTGTGCCTAGCAAAGATGGTACGAAGATACCAATATTCATAGTGGCCAAAAAGAATATTCGTTTGGATGGATCACACCCATGTTTGCTGTATGGATATGGTGGATTCAACATAAGTCTTACACCGTCCTTCAATGTGAATCGTTCTGTACTGACAAAACATTTAGGTGTTGTATACTGCCTAGCAAACACTCGTGGTGGTGGAGAATATGGAGAGGAATGGCATAAAGCTGGTTCACTTGCACAAAAGCAAAATGTATTTGATGACTTTATTTCTACAGCAGAGTACCTTGTATCTGCTGGTTATACCCAGCCCAGTAAGTTATGCATTGAAGGTGGAAGTAACGGTGGGCTTCTTGTCGGGGCTTGTATAAATCAGGTAATTGCACTTCTCATTTTCACTTTCAGTTTTGCAGTTCATTGCTACCAACAAAAAAATCGATAACCTTTTGTTCGTTTTGTCTTTTGACAGAGACCTGATCTTTTTGGTTGTGCTCTGGCTCATGTTGGTGTGATGGACATGCTTCGATTCCACAAGTTCACTATAGGTTAGTTTTAATCTTATGAACTGTCGCGTAGCATTTTAAAATATTTCTAACTGATTGAAATGTGTTTTCCCAGGCCATGCTTGGACCTCTGACTATGGCTGTTCAGATAAGGAGGAGGAGTTCCACTGGCTTATCAAGTGAGTTTCCATGTTTGGCCTACAGTTAGTTTTGTACTTGTTTTAATTCAAAGAAGTATTTATCTCAGTAAGCTACACCGTTGGATACTTATGCAATCCATACTGGCCAGAGATCTTGAAATGGTTAAGAAACATTGGATGCTGGCTCTTACTGTTTTTAATCATCAGGTACTCGCCACTTCATAATGTCAGGAGACCTTGGGAACAGCATCCAGATCAACCATCCCAATATCCATCTACCATGCTATTGACTGCTGATCATGATGACCGGGTTGTGCCATTGCACACATTGAAGCTATTAGCTGTAAGATTAAAATAATTTGTCACTTAATGTTGTTTGTTTGGGATTAATGGGCAACAATATTTGTATTCCAAATGGGTTACAATTGATGAACACAGTGGTTATAGTAATGTAGCTTGTAAGGTAACTGAGTGGTTTTATTGTTTGTTCAGACAATGCAATATGTTTTATCCACAAGTTTGGAGAAAAGCCCTCAGACCAACCCAATTATTGGTCGCATCGAATGCAAAGCTGGGCATGGAGCTGGACGACCAACACAGAAAATTGTATTGGTTTCTCTTTACTTCTGTTTGTATTGCAGATTGGTATCATTCTCTTAATAAGCTGAGAACTGACCTTTTCGTACTTGATCTTTTGCAGATTGATGAAGCTGCTGATCGGTATAGCTTCATGGCTAAGATGGTTGGTGCTACTTGGATTGCATAGATCATATTAATACAAGGGGAATATGGGTTGTAGGAGATTATATTTTTATATCATGCCAAGTGATGAACCCTAGACTTGCTTTTGTGTTTCTGCCCTCAGTGTTATTCCATTCAGGGTTGTTTATTTGCTTATACATTTTGTGCTTACCGTTTACAAACACATGGTAGGTACAACTTAGGAGGTTATATCTAGATCAAAGGGTTAGACACACAGAGAGCAATATTGGGAACCAGAGATGTAAACATAAACGAAAATCTTTATTGATTATAAAACAATTTACATGAGGACTATTTTGAGACTTTAGCTTCTCTTTCGGGTAGCCAAGGCTTGAGGAATGGCAAATGCCAAGCCCTCTATTTACAATGCCAAGCTCTTTCTATTCATGGATGACCCCTAGTATTACAACTTCACTCTTACTATTCATTCGTGACCCCTACAGTTCATGAATGACTTTTGCTATTACTGATGCGACCTTAGTGGTCTCTACTATTACTGACGCGACCCTAGATGTCTATACTATTATAGACATGACATAGTGGCTTCACTATTCTTAGCCTTATATGGAGAGAATCTTATCGTTGCAAGGACAAGACCATGATGGCTATTATATCATGTCCTCTAGTGGGACCTCAATGGCCTTGTTACACGTGCCGTGAGAGGCACTACCATACTTCTAGATGTCGTAGGGGGCATCATTACATAGATTACACGTGGCCCTGTCCTCCTAATGAAGGAGATGTTGTTGTCTGGTCTTCCTAATTCCCCCCTCCTCCTAACGAAAGAGATGCTGCCATCCGGTCCATCTGGACTTCTTGATTCTCCCCTCCTCCAAATGATGGAGATGTTGCCACCTGGCTAGTCTCCTTGGATGGCTCCACTGGTCTTCCTCGTTCTCCCCTCCTCCAAATGAAGAGGATGTTTCCATCCCGTCTTCTTCCTTGTTGGGTCCTTCTCCATTGGGTGTGTTCAAGTTGATCACGAAACGGAGTTTTTTTAGTGATATAGTCATTCTAATACATTTTTTTCATCTTGCGAACGTGTTTATGCCCCTTCTCTAAGCCATTCAGGGTTGCTAGTAGTTCAACATGTTCGTTGTATCTGTATGGGTGCCGCGTAGAACTTTTGTAACCAAAGTTGATGTCCGCTTCAAATTCTTCGCGAATTGTGCTTCCTTTTTCTCCATGAATTAGGCTGCGGTTTCTCTTGAACGTAATGAAGAGGATTCGTCCTTTCTGAGCTTGCATCTTCTCTAACCACCAGTCAACACTATGGAAGTGTGTTATCCATTTGTATAGACGGCCTGACTGGTGTTGTCTTTGGGTTCTTGTATAACCTGCCTAATACTGTGACATGGCATGTTTAGAAATTAGTATCCCTATAATGTAGATGTCACTTAGGCACCACAAGAGAAGATAATCTTCTTTTGAAAAATGTCTATAGCGGTTGTGGTTTAGCTCGAAGGCAGTAAGGAATGGATTCTTCAAGTTGTAAGGAAGATACTTGAGGGGTTCGAAACTCGAACCATAATTCTTGAGGTATAGCCTCAAAAAGTCAAGTCATGCTTAAGTGCTCTTGTCAGCCAACACTTCTCCTGATATCTCTTCTTGGAGGCCATGTGGTAGATTCTGGACCATCTGCTCTGTCATCTCTTGTTGAGACTTCTCCGGATTCATCATGTATACTTTTGGGATGGTGGTCCAGCGGGATGGTTAGGCCTTTAGTGGGCTTAGAGGATACATGTCAACATTCTCCAAGTCTTCTTCATTTTTTGATGGTTCAATGTCTGGTTCTATTCTCATTGCTAGAATAATATCCTTAATGGCTTCATCATCCAGTGAGAATATGAACTCTATGTCCACGCCTCTAAGGTCTTCAAGCTTTTCAAGACGCCCACAAAGTTCCATCTCTTTTTTCCATCTGGACATCGCTTGGCATAGTGACCCTTCTTGCATATGTAGCACCTATCTGACTTCCATGAGCCTCTTTCCTTGCTTAGAAGGAATTTTCACTCTCTGTCTCTCGGAGGTTTGCAAACCTCCTATTATTCTGAGAGGATTTCCCTTGAGTACAGCTGCAGATCTTCTCTCTACACTTGATAGAGAGTTCAGAGCGATCACAAGCTTTCCCCAGAACATTTGCTTTCTTTTATAGCTGTTTGAAGAACTTCTACTAGTGTAGCGAAGTTATCCATAATATACGTGCGACCAAGATTAGTAGATTCTCCTACCTTGCTCATTTCAAACTTGGTCTGCATATGTCTTACAAAATGTTGGAACATTTTGTCTGACATTCCTCCTAGCACAATGTCATCGACATGTATTTGGGCGATCATGATGTTGATCCCCTCGTACTTAATAAATAGAGTTTTGTCAACTCCCCTCCGGACATAGCCATTCTTCTCAAGCTTCTAGATGGACATCTTGAGAAACATCTTTATTCAATCCAGCATCTGTTCCCAACACTTGTCCATCTTCATTATCTGCTTCATCCCATTTTGATAACATGCATCTTGTTGGGTAAATGTAAGTTGATGTTGAGATGCTTTCTAGAGTCCAAATATAACAGTTCTCTTGGGAGCGAGTGCCAATCATGAGTACAGCTAAGATCCACTGTCAAAATACCAATCATTTGACTTTCCATTCCCATTTCACAGTGGTCTGAGAGATACGAGGCTGACTGAGGTCTCTTCTTTGTTGAACACGAGGTGCTCCATGTCGTACACTAGAATATTGATCCTTTGCATGTTGTATAGAATGTCGATGAGGATGTTGCACAAGATGCCGACGAGGAAGTCGAACAGGATTCCAAGAATGATGTTAATGATCTTTTTGCATCTCGGTAGTTGATGAAGTGAGAGTGGTGTAGGCAACATTTGCTTGATATTCACCTTTGACCCTCCATTCCTTCTTTAGATTGGCTTGAGGATTCCTCCTCTTGACTCTCCATTACTGTTATAGATTGGCTTGGGGATTCCTCCTCTTGACTCTTCATTCCTGCTTAATGTTGGTTTGAGGTAAACTAGGCTGAACAAGATCTCTTCTTCGTTGAACACGTGGTTTACCATAGAGTTGGTATCAATATGGTTGTATTGTACTCGGATTGTATTAGCTTGGGAGCTAAGTTTGAAGATAATCAGAAGACTTTATTCTTGTTGATTTCTTTGTTGCCGGAATGGGAACCATTTGTTGATCAGATGACGATGATGAACAAGGAGAAGTTTGTGGTTGAGGCACTAGAGATATTGAGGATATTCACATCGACGGTGACCTAGCGCACTCGGTAATATGATCACATATGTAGCTCAAAAAAATAAATTATTTTGAGGGAGGAGTTTACCTGCGACATTCACATTTTGGGATGCTACTCCCGAGTCCAATGGCTCTTCAACTTCTATTTCTTCATTGTTGGTATCGCCCTTCTCCGACATACTATTCTTTCAACCACGTTCACACAAGTAAATATAAGACAATAGTAAATAAACATACATTCAAACATGATGAATAACAAAAGGGATCTTTTTGTTGCCACATCATTCATCCGTGAAAACAGAAACAAACAAGAACTGAAAACAAAATTCGGACTCTACCCTAAACCCTTTTTTAGGTGTGAAAGACTCTTGGCACGCCGAAAGTGGAAATTTGCGAGTAGTCAATCCCTAAGACCTTGTTTTCGAAGTATGTTTCTCCGAAAGTGGCCTTGATCATTTTCCATAGGATAAGCATCAAAAACTAACACAGCAGGAGAAAAATATAGTTATGGATGAGGAGAAGATCATATTCTTCATCATAAGAATAAAGGCTGATGAAAATGCGGCCAACAATATGTTAACTGAGAAGAACATAGCAATGAGGCCAATTAACATCTTTCTTGGTAATGTCACACATAAATATTGTATAGAAAAGTGTGGCAAAAGGATACCAAGAAACATGAACGCATACGTGATTGAGGAAAAAAGGGACAATGTAATAGATACCATGAATATGTCGAAGAAGAAATTATCTTTAAATATGGGCAAGCCAGTTGTTGAGTTGTAACCTCCATAAAAAGTAAAGGCAGTTGTAAGTGTTGCTGTAATGATAACGGCCACAACAACTGTAGATGAAGTAGCTAAATGTTTCATGGCCTTCTCTCCTTCATCAAGCAACTGCTTATGAGTTTTGTTGAACAAAACTACAGGTACTAAACCATCAAGATTCAATTTTTGTTTTGTATTGTGGTTTGACATGTTCCATATTTCCTGCAAAAAGAACATTGGTTTGTAACAAGCATAATGATGTAACAAATAAATTTGCAACAAAAAAATGCTTAATTCTGGTTTAATACCTTCAACCACTGGAATTCTACTTGGATTTTCTAAGTTGGACCAAACTGTCGTTCAAGTTCAGCCATTGGTGCCAATTGAGCAACCAAGTGCAATACATTGTTCCTTTGTGTATCTCTATAGGACAATAGAGAATTTTTTTTTGACCTGAAACAATAGATGAGACCATGAACTTCTTCTTACGGTTCTCAATGGTCGTGCAAAATATTGTTTTTCCTATTACGTGAGCATCGATGACAAGTGGGTTATATATAATAATTTGTGTAATGAAATTGACCATTCCAGTACTTGCAACCTCTATCATTATCGAATACACATAATTTTCCAACATGGTTGGTGAGAAATGGGATACTTGCGCACACACAAGTTTGAGAAAGCGACATGCTTCCATAAAAACCCATTTTTCATCATCCGGTTCTTCCATCATATCGTATTCATCCACAAGTTTCTTAAACTTGAATCCTAATCAGACAAATAACAGAGACATGAATTCAAAATGCATAGATATGAGATTTATTTAAAACACTGAAAAAAAAGTATTATAAATTATTACTTGATGCCTTGCACAGAGCAGAACCGGGTTCATTGTAGCGAGCTGAAAGGGATTTCACAAGAGCATATAATGGATTTATCTCTTGACTGTTTTGTTTTTGAATAATAATTGGGAATTTTATCACCAAGTCTATAGCTATATTTATACGCAAACAAGATCACAAAAGTTAAGTATGACATAAAATAAATC
>JAYMTN010003048.1:0-10332 GCA_036897425.1 Erodium trifolium
GAAGATTAGGGCTTGGAAGAACATCATTATTGTCAACAATTGGGTATTGTATTTCACTACTTTGCTTAATTATGAATATTTTCTTGTGTTCATCTGAAACAGAGAGCAACTCAATCCATACCTGGGCTTGGGCTTCTTCTTCGGCGAGCACTTGCGACGAGGACGAGCGGCGCAAAGCTTCACAGTTTTAGGTATCATTAGTCGTGTTTGTGCTCGGTGTCGGAGCGGTAGATCAGATAGAAGAAATCAAGCTGGAGGTGGAGGTTGATTGTCAGATATGACCGTCGTTCCCACACTAGAGTTTCGCCGCCGTGGTTCCGGAGCGACAGAGCCATCGTTGGATCCAACACAAGGGACGAGCGGCGCAGGATCTCACCGTCATTCTCACACCTCACTACCGTTCCCACGCCGGAGCTGCCACCACGAAGAACATTGAAGATGAATGGTTTAGATGTGTCCACATGTGAGTCAAGAGTCCCTCATCGGATACTTAAGGAATAAAGAAAAACTTAATATACACCTTAGACTCATGACCTGATAGGCTAGTCTTTAGGGTCAAGTGTGGTGGCCAATGTGGTAGATAATTGGGCTTATCTTTTCTTTCATTCTTCCTCTACGTTTGATCTCTTTCAAACTCTAGTTTGAGTGTGTAGAACGGCGACTTATATCAATGCCGATTTTATCGGTTATACATAACCTCCCTCAACTTGACAATTATCCTGCACCGACCAGTGTAGGAGCACGATTTTAGCAGAAATGACCATGCCCTTCCGAAGAAGATAAGACGTTTTATCAGCCGGGGCCCAAGTAATGGTGGGCTAGGCCCGTTAGACTGTATAACCCAGCCCACCCAACCTGAGCTAAAGTATGGGCTTAAATCTTCAGATCCACCTCAATCTTAACATTTTTACAGTATTTTACGAGCTCAATTAAAGCTCAGTCGACTCGTCCTTTCCTGTCTGTACCGGAAAGATATTTTCATCATCTCTTCGATTAGGGTTACTATTTTCGCAGCTGCTCTCGGTAAGAAAGATTCCCACTATCTCTCTTTCCGATTACCATCTCAACAATCTCTGTCTACTGCTCTATTTTTTCCATCAATTTCTTATTAGAATCGTTTGGCTTCCGAGAAAATGAGAGAAAGTAATTGTCTGGTTGGGGATCTGATAGATAATTTGACTAGTAGATATGTAGACGTGGTAGTTTTTTTTTTTTCTGAATGTTTTTTTGATGGCGAGCGTATCAATATTGCTCTGAATTTGTTCACATATTTGTCTCTGCTAGATCTGATTGTTATTTGATTGAGATATTTTCTTTGGATTAGGGCCTTGTTCTTTTTGTTTCCCTGCTACCTTTGGGCTGTTTGGGTTTCTATGTTTTCGTGATGATGTGATTTGAATCCCCTGTCATGTTTGTGGCTTGTTTTCTGTATTTTTGTACCTTAATTTAAAATTAGTCTTGAAAAGAAATGGTCATGGAGTCTGGGTGGATTTTTTTGTTCTGTAATCTTCAATGTTTTTGGAGCTCTATTCTAAGTAAAACTAGTATTTAATTGTTCTCCCGGTTGCATTTGGATTCAAAGTTTGATAAAAACTGTTTTGGTTCCAGCTAAAGTTTGATGATTTCTGACTGGTTGAATGGGTTAAGGAGGTTCATTTCAGTATCAATACTTGGTTTTGATATTTTCTAAATATTACAACAAATCCATACACATTAAACTATTTACGAATTGTAACTCACTTATTGAGTTTTAGAATGAACGACAAAATGGAGTCTGAGCACATGCCAACTGTATTGTTGCAAATCATACTACATATTTTGTTTCATGTTAATGCCTAATATTTAGTAATGCTGCTGTCTTTCTGTCAACTGAAGGTTTTCTGCTACTAACTGTATTATTGCACATGTTAACCCACTTACGTCTAAGTTGTTGCCTAAATTGTAATTTCGTGTGTGAATGTAGATCGTTATCCATTTTGCGTTATGTTAGTGTGCTAGTGTTGCAACTAATGACACTTTCAAATACTACTGCTTACTTAATAAATGTCCTTTGAAATATTTCTTGATATGGACATCATTGTTTTGTGCTTCTTATGAGCAGGTAGGCCCTAGAGAGTATTTTTGTTGCCTTGATTTGTGCCTCTAATAAGATGAAGCCCATCTTTTGTGGAAACTTTGAGTATGATGCACGCCAGTCCGAGTTGGAGCGTCTTTTCAGACGTTATGGGAAGGTTGATAGGGTGGATATGAAATCTGGTAATTATTTCTGCTCACCATGTTCTCATCTAATTTTTTAGTTAATCAAATTTTGGTGGTTACCCAACTTAACAGTGGAAGTTTCTGGGAGCGTTCGAAGCTAGCTGTTCATTTAGAATGACAATTATAGATATTTTGACTTAGATTTTATCTATTATTTTAAACTTTAATTTAGAGATTCAAATCATTATTGATTAGTAAGTCAATGCACTTCATATGAGTAATGAAGTTAGCAACAATGGTAAAGAGACTATTTATCTATTGAGATGTGGGATACCATATCCACATTCCTATCTCTTATTCATGTCTCTTCAGGCATCATGAGACTCCATCATATGCTACACACCTAGTACTTTATTTCAAAGTTACTTCATGATGCTTGTTATGGATAGCAGAGAGACAGTTACATGTTGGAATAGCTTGGGGTCATATATATGTCAGCAAAGATAATGGGGTTTATGGAGTCAAGGTTAATAATATATAAATAAGATTATCATGCTATTTTAGGCTGACTAGTTATGAAGATAAATTGGTTCATGCATTGGTTTGAGGATCTATTCTGAAACAATACTGTAGATTTTTTGTGAGCATTGAGTTCAAATTATTTTCATATGCACATAGCTTGCGATGGTAAAACACATGTCCTAAATGCATGTGAGTAATTGCATACGAAAACCCACAAGGTGCCAGAGAATCATCCAACACCATAGCATCTCAGCAGCAGAGTACATTCCCATCCCTGAAGGTCGCGGCTACCTATTGCACCGAGCTCTAGTCTGCATGACTGCAACTTTGTTCAGAATACACAATCCAGCGACAACAATCTTTCCTTGTTGAGTGATTGTGGGGGTTCAGAATGTGATCAGGAAGAAGCATGTTTTTTCAAGAGTAAACCCCCGTACTCAACATTTTCTTTGACGCAGGATTATATTGGGTATCCATTCTCTCCCTGGCTAATGGATGGGCACTTCAGAATTCCATTCCTTGCCCGTGACGAGGTTCTTCTATTTTTACGAAGAGTCACTCTGTTCCTTGATGGCACCACCATCCCCCATTATCCTCAGACACCATTGCATTACATTCCTCATCATTTTCATCCAGCCTTCAATTTCAGACATGTTTCAAGATAGAAACATTGCCGACCTCAGAGCAGAGGCAGCAGAATAGATGGCGAAGGCTTTCTGTTTTCATTGAACCACCATGAGACATCCAATTTTGGGTTGTTGTTCATTGACATCACTTAGTTCATCGCGCAAGGTCTGTTGCTAATTTACCGGTCACTTGGTTTGTAGATTTCACAGGCTTTTCTGTTTTTTGTTTTGGGGTAGCAATAGGTGGTTTGTGTACTACTGAATTGAGAAATGGTGGCTCGTCAAGGAATGCTTTCACCGGAGGACTCTACACTCTGTTTATATCTTCATGTTTAAAAACTTAAATAGTTTATTGAAGTACGTTTGCTTAACTGGTATGTAGGATTTGCTTTCATCTACATGGAGGATGAGAGAGATGCTGAGGATGCAATTCGAGCTCTTGATCACACTGAATTTGGTAGAAAGGGTCGCAAGCTACGTGTCGAATGGACAAAGGTATTTGTCTTAAAATTTAGCTTTGGACATTTTTGTTAATGTTCCTTTCAGTTTCGTATAAATATTTAGTTCATTCTTCTGAAGCTTCTTGTATTTTTTTTATCTTCTGGTTGCAGCAAGAGCGTGGCATTAGAAGGCCTGGGGGCTCAAGAAAGTCTTCTGGTAGCAGCAGGCCTTCCAAGACTTTGTTTGTTATTAATTTTGATCATCATACTAGAACGAGGGACTTGGAGAGGCACTTTGAGCCGTATGGTAAGATAGTGAGTGTAAGGATAAGAAGGAACTTTGCATTTGTTCAGTATGAAGTGCAGGATGATGCCACGAGAGCACTGGAAGCTACAAACATGAGGTTTGTCGTTCTAAGTTCTCTTATCATCTAGTATTTGTTGGAATAATGGCTCCCACCCTGGAGTGGAGTAATTGTGATCAATATTACACTTGCACTATTTTTAGCCCTTCTGTTTTGGATAGCCATTAACTGCTCGTGTTTTTGCAGCAAGCTGATGGATCGTGTGATATCAGTTGAGTATGCAGCTCGTGATGATGATGACAGGAAGAATGGTCATAGTCCTGATAGAGGTCGTGATAGGTCACCAGACAGAAGAAGCTATGACAGAAGGCGATCTCCAAGTCCCTATCAAAGAGAGAGGGGTAGCCCTGATTATGGTCGGGGATCAAGCCCTGGTCCACGTAAGGAAAGATCTAGTCCTGATTATGGTCGTGGACGAAGCCCAAGTCCATACAAGAGGGATGAGGCTAATCCTAGTTATGGCCGTGGTTGCAATCGTAGCAGAAGTCCCTTGCGTAGAGAGAGGGCTGGTCGTGACAGAAGCAGAAGCCGTAGTCCTTATAGAAGAGAGAGGGCAAGTCCTGAAAATGGCCGTGGCTCCAGCCCCAGCCCATATAGAAAAGAGAGGGTTAGTCCTGAAAATGGTCGCTCTCCATATGAAAGAAAGAGGTCCAGCCCTGAGAATGGCCTTATCCCAAGCTCTAGTCCTCCAGAGAAACCCAGCCCTGAGAATGGCCATGCTGCCAGCCCCAATTCTATCCCCGAACCGAAGGACAGTCCCAATTATGGCGAAGGTGCAAATGATGGATACCGCAGGTTTGTAATATTATGATACTTTTGGTTCAGGTTTTCAAAACCACTGCATATCTGACCTTGAGGTATATTTGCCTATTGATTATTTGTTTGTGCAGTGCTTCACCGCCACCAGAAGAGTAAAATGTTGTCTTGGTTGCTGAAGTCGGTTCTCTGTTGGGCAATTTGTTGGTCCAAGCAACATCTCTGCATATTTGAATCATCCCTAATGAGCCCAGAACTTGTGTGGGGCTTCCTTAGTATTTAGCCTAGATGTTCATTTCTTGCAATGTAGTTGACTTATTGGTTGAGCAACAACTTTATCATCTGTGTATGTTGTTGATGTATTGGGTATTATGGATATTTCTGTTAATGTTGTCAAATGTTTGCCGATCAGTTGTGAATCTAAGTGTCATTATTAGCTTTGTTCTTGCTTTTCTATGTCTTTGTCATGGTTAACTTGAACATCATCTAGGGAAATGGATGTATATTTCGAAGCGAGGTATTGTCAAGGAAGGACTACCCAAGTCATCACAAATAAATTGCTTCCCTTATTATGTGAGATAAGTTTTAATCTGCTCCCTTTATATATTTGTCTCTTTTCCATCAACATTTCCTTTGCTTTGTTCTAGTTGCCAATCATTTATGTGCTGTCAAGGCGATTAAAATGGTACCATTCATCATGCCCGACTTGATTAGCTCATTTTAGTGTTGAATATCAGGCTTCTATGGCCCATTAGTCAAGCCTGAGAGGTGAGGCTGCTTGGGGACAGGTTGGTGTTTGGGGGATAATCTTTGATATATTTGTAATTCTATTTTAATATTCATTAAGAAAAAATATACTAGGTTATGGTTTTAATTGCCACTATACGCTTGGCATGATGAGTAAGGCTTCCATATCTATATTTGCCAGATGATGTATATTCATAACTTTAAGTAATCTTCTATATATATGTATGATGTCTAGCAGACTAGCACTTCAATTACCTCATCCTTACTTATAAAACAATTTCATTTGGTTAAATATCTTATTGATATATAGTTTGCGTTGATATTGTATATGATAGATACGTCAGGTTGAGACATGCTTTACACCGACATTTGAAATTGCAACCACTTGAATCGTGAGGTTGAGACAAGTCTTACAAAGACATTTGAAATTGCAACCTTTTAAATCGATTAGGTGTTCCACAATTAATGTCATCAGGGAGGTAATTAAAGTTGGCTGATTTGGTTAAAAAAGCACCCTCACTTTGTATGTTTGATTGGAATTGACTTGTAAATTTCTCCGGTAATCAAGATTCTGTTTATATTGAATAAATGTATCTATCAACACCTTGATTTGCTCTTGCCTTTTCTCAACTCCTACTCGCTTTGTCTCTCCCTGTCTTGTATTCCTCAGACCTTTTTTTTTTGTTATTACCAGTAGTCATAAAAATATATTTATAATTATTCTCTATATCAATAGTTAATATGAAGTCCGCATTTCTCTTTGCCATCATCATGTGAACAATTACTAATTTCTTCAACTGCTTCACTTAAAACAATACAATACTTATTTAAAACTAAATAAACATGAATCTTTGAAACCTCTAACCACATGGGAAGTTGCTTACTCACAACTCACAACTCACAACTCTGTTTTGGATTAAACCCACAAATAAAAGTTTACTGGCACATTCAACTAGCTGTCCCTCCCCATCTCCCTCCTCTGGCTCAACGTCAAGCCCATCCTCTTCTTTTGCAACCAAGACGAGGCCATAGCCGCTGAAGCTCAGTCCTACCTGCTCTGCTCTCTCACTTTCTGCGCCACTCTCGCCGTCTTCCTCCACGTCCCCATCAACTTCGTCCTCGTGCATTACCTCGATTTGGGGATTAAAGGCGCCGTTTTGAGCAACTTGCTTCCCTCCTACTCTACATTTTCATCTCCGGAGTTCACAAGGAATCGTGGGCCGGGCTGTCTATGGAGTGTTTCAGGGAATGGAGACCCCTGCTCAATCTGGCCATCCCGAGCTGCGTCTCGGTGTGCTTGGAATGGTGGTGGTACGAGATCATGATTTTGCTTTGCGGCTTGCTGCTCAAACCTCGAGCCACGGTCGCTTCCATGGGGATTTTGATTCAGACCACGGCTCTGATCTACGTGTTCCCTTCGTCTCTGGGAACGAAATGGGTGCGAATCGTCCCGTCAGGGCGCGGCGAGCTGCCATTGTTGGGTTGTCGCTGAGCTTGGTGTTGGGGTTGACGATCTGGTGGGAATGCCGGTGGCGGTGGCTCTGGCTTTCTATTTGGGGTTCGATTTCAGGGGGCTCTGGTTCGGGCTGCTGGCGGCGCAAGGCTCGTGTGCCGTCGCCATGTTGGTGGTTATAACAAGGACGGATTGGGAGGGGGAAGCAGAGAGGGCCAAGAAGCTGACCGGAGACCGTGATGGCGGCGGAGAGGAGGAACAAAACAAGAGATTGAGTGATGAAATGAAGGAGGACTCTTCAAAATTATTGGGAGATTTGAAATCAGTGGTTTAAGTTTATTTTATTTATTTATTTCCTTTTTATTTCCTAAGCTGTAGCTGTATAGGGGAGAGGAAAAGATTTATTATCATCATCATCTTAATTTTAGATATATTGCTACTTATTAATGTCTCAAATGGTACCTATAATTTGTAGTTAAGAAAATGCATGCATGGTGTTTGGTTAAGGTTTCATTTTGTACTTGTGTTTGGGAAACATAACTAAAAGTTGGAAGGGACATAAAAGAGGACAAATGAGGTTACGACAAAACCAGACCTGGTCCTCTCTCATCTTACCCTCTTTTTTTTCATTCTCATCCAATACTCTAAAATACCATCCAATACTCTATTTTATTAGAATCACGGTAATGAATCGTACAAACTACGGTACCCTTATAAGAAAACATGATGTTGTCCAAAGCCCAGTTAGCCGCGGTCGTTGATGGCTTCTATCAAGCCTCTTATTTATCTCTCTCGCAAAACACATGTTCCATGTGAGTGTTAATTGTGTCATGTCATTCTTAGACTAGGATGATAGCATCACAAAGATATTTTTCCCAAATGGCTCCGAAACACGGGACGGAGAGAAAGAGGACATGATATCGGACATTAGCCTACAAATACCCCCTAGTGGCAGATCTGGGAATGGACATTGGTCTGGTGGCTAGGGGTGGCTAAGGAACGACCTTGACGGGCTCCAGCGACAAGGATGATGTATGTAGGGCTGGTGGAGGTCGTATTAAGGACTATTATTATCCTCTTAACATAGTTATCTCTATCATCTTTACATAGTTATCTCTATTGTCATCTTCACATGACTATCTATATCATCATCTTAACATAGTTATCTATATCATATTAGACTTGTATCTGTCTCTATGAGGCTATATAAGGACTTATGCACATTGTATTATTTACACCATCATTAAATACAAAAGAGAATTCCTCTCGAGTCTACTTTCAAGTCTTTACTCTTAAATCAAGCATGACATCAGAGCAGGTTTAATTGTTTTTTTTTTTCGATTCTAGATTTTAATTCTCCATTATTGCTTTGTGTCAATTCTTCACTATAATGGATGATATTGAAACTAGCTAGGGAGGTGCCAATGAAACTCATAAGGGTGTGGAGTCTTCGTCTCCATATTATGTACACCTTTACTCGAACACAGATCGAATTATCTCCCCGGTGGTGTTTTGTGGGAATAATTACAATCAATGGGCTCGATCGGTCCACAATGCTTCCAAAGCAAACAACAAACGTGGGTTTATTGATGGTTCGATTCAGCCAACCAAGTCAACAAAACCAGCGACATATTATTATTGGATACAAGTGAATTCTATGCTCGGGGCTTGGTTCCGCAACACCCTCGACGCATCCATCCGTTCTACTGTCCCTATTACTGATGATGTTAGGGATATGCGGGAAGATATTCAGAAGCGTTTCTTGGTTGGAAACGGACCTCGAATCCATAAATTAACGAGTCAATTGAGTAGTCTTGAACAAGGTGGCAACTCGGTGGTCGACTATTATGGAAAGTTACGAATGATTTGGGATGAATGAGCTTGTTATTCATCACATTTATGTACCTGTTGCCCATTGGTTAAACTCAGTATATTCTTAGGACAACGAATGGAGCAGCCTATTGGTTAGCTCGGAAGACATATCCTATGTCTGTCCAGTCATGATCCGGATTTCTTATTCCGGATACACTTGTTTGTATTTTGAAACATTTCAAATAATAAATCTTCAATCCACGTTAAAAAAAAAAAAAAGAGCAGCTCAATTCATAAACGAGAATATTCAGTTGGGGTTCCTCAATCTTTGACTGATCACAAAATATTCGGTAGTAGGTAAGAGTGATAAACTGAACATGCGTATCAAAGAGGATGGAGGTACGCGGCTTTTCGAATATGCAAAGTAATATATGATAGTGACTTTAAAACATACATTCAATATAAATATGGAGAATATGGCTTTACCAACGTTTCAAAACTCAAGTCAACTGACTTTTTTTTTTTACTACAATGATTATGATTAAGTGATTCAATTGATTTGGTCATGTTTAGAATCTATCATTACAAAATTTCATACGTGAAATCAACCAATGATCTTTCTTATTTTAGGATTCTTTTTTACTTTTTTATTATATATTTTTCAATTATAAATTCTATAATTAACGATTACCTAAGACAATATGTTTCGGAGTAAAGACCAATCCTAAATAAAATTCTCTCTAGCCCTATCTCTGCCCTAGCTATGGTGCTACAATCTGTTTTCACTGTCGACATACCCTCTGCCATGCCTAGGGTCACTGTCCCTGTCGGTGTCTCCCTCCCTGAGTTCTCTTGTCCCTCGCAGACCGCTCCTAGTGTGGGGGTCAAAGCCGGTCGGTGGAGACTACGAGAACCAGAGTTCTCACCCTTCTTTCCTTCTTCGTCTGTGCTGCAAAGACGCTGCCTGATATCTCTGCCAATCGTCGCTTCCTTCTCCCTAGGACTGAGGGGTCCTCGCCTGCCGTCACCAACGGGACGAAGGTCGGGGGAGTTTGACACTGGGTTGGCTTCTTCCTCACACAACGAGTTTAACCCTCCGGCTGTTCTCACGCACCACGACCTTGCTCTGGTGACTCTGTCGGGCAACGCGGGAGTACCGACGAGACCTCTTCGATTCACACCTTGGGGTCGCCCTCTCCTCCCTCGGCTTGGGCTTGCTCTTGCTCTCGGGGTCCGGGCTTGGAGACAGCTAGGGTTTCAAGTTGGGTCTCGTCCTCTACCACTACGTTGACTCGGATTCGGCATGGCTTTCTCGTGGGTACATGGCTTCTGCCTCGTTGGAGGTTGTCTCCTCCACTACCGTCCGCCACTAGACTCGGCTTGAGGGGACGCGAGGGTTTTTTGGCACTAGC
>JAYMTN010003049.1:0-10332 GCA_036897425.1 Erodium trifolium
GTTCATTTCTACTAACAAAATCGCGTGACCAATACTTAAGGTAGTGTAGTGTTCATTTTCCACACATGTGTAGTGTAGTGTTCGTGACCAATACTTAATAGTAAGTTTCGATATTTAACCTTTTTTTTCTATCAGCAATGTAAATTTAAACTGGAAGGACCTTATTCGAATCCTAAAAAATCAAGCTCAACCAGCAAGAGGATCAAAATGGGCACCTCGAACCACCAGAATCGATTCGTTCAAAGGATCAAACCAAACTACTAGTTACAAACTCGAGCATCGGTCTGAAAGCTTAGCCTCATCACAATCCCAACAAGGGAAGAAATCAATGAAAAGATCTAAGTACCAGATTTTACCAACATTAAGTATAAAGAAGCCAACAAAGCAAGTTGTGATTGCCTTCTCCTTTTGGACCAATTCAATTTAATTATTTTTTGGACTTTCGGCATTCCTTCCGTTTGAAGGAGGTTGGATGGAAAAAAAAACAATTTATCTTTCATCTTTGAGTTTGGTTGATACAATTTCATTTGCAATCCATAAATTTTACATAGACTAGTAAGTGAGATTAATAAAATAAAATAAAAACAATAATTAATAAAGTGCTTATAGCTTAATTCATCAGCTACATCAAGTTGTTTATTAAAAATAAAAAATACACAATGATATCAAAATACTACTCATATAAATTTTAGCTATAATTAGAAAGATATAAATTTTCGTAGAATCCCAAAAAATTCAACACAAATTGTGGTCCAATCTCCCCACAAGCAAATACAACAAAAGGTATATAATCATTTCAAAGATGACTTTCACGTAAATGTTGGGTTTATAATTTGTCTGAAAAGTCACAAGTCTTTATTACCTTTAAAAACTCAAGGCCTTAGTCGAAAAGGAGAGTGGAAATTTTGTTCAATCCCTGCCAATAATTGGGGTGGCGAATTTAAATATCAGCTTATTGTAATTTATATCCCGCAGAATAATGGGGACGTAAAAAATAGAATAATTATGAATGTTTTTCGGAGGAGGGGAATTTCCAATAATATATTTTCGAACTACTTTTGTACGCACAAGCGCCTTCTACTCAGTTTCCGTTAATGTTCAAAATTTTCCGTTTATTTGAATGGAAAATCCAAAATCTTAATGGAAATTCTCTATTAATGCCTAAACTACCCCTCTCCGAATTCTGGAAAATCCAAAATCTGAACGGACGTTCTCCATTAATGCCTAAACTACCCCTCTCCAAATTCTGGGGTTTTCATTGAAATTATGGACTTCGTTTTTTTTTATTACTTACTAGTTTTTAAAAGGTAAAATATCGTCGTTAGAATACAAATCTACAAAATATAACAAAAAGATAAGTTCAGACCAATTTTTTGCAATTATGAAAAAAAGGGCTACAACTAGAAAAAACTGAATACCTCATGGTACTAATTTGCAATTATCTCTTACTATAACATGTACATAGTAAGATAAACATCTCCCGACACACCTTTACACACATCAAAGAAAGGGTTACAACTAGGAAAAACTGAACACCTCAGTGTACTTTTTTGCAATTATCTTTTACAATAACATTTACATACATAGCAAGATAAACAAAACACCACCCGTCACACCTTTACACAGAGAACAACATAAATATCAAAGAACGGGCAACAATTGGCAAAAACTGAATACCTCAAGGTACTTTTTTGCAATTATCACCTTTACATAGAAAACAAAACAAATATTGACAATTTGGCAGAAAGTTAAAAGTTTAACACCAATACCTATCGAAAACGAGAGCATTCAAGTCTAAATCTTCTTGCTCTTCCTCTTCTTGTAGGCGATCCTTTGTGTTATCTCCGGCCTAGGACAATGTTTGCAACCTAGTAGATCCGCCGATGGCATCAACTAATGCACAGTTCATAGTTCCTATCTTCAATTAATTTTTGGTGAACATCTCTATCAACAATAACTAGGAAGATAAGGCATATAATTCAGCTAAGGAAGCGATTCAATAAGTCGCCAAATGTAGAAAGATTTTGGGTTGAAGACGATCTCAAATAAATAATGACTAAAAATGTCAACCAATTGCAAACAGATCTGAATTAAGATTTTGGTTTTTATTATCATCGTCAAGATTCATGTGTCTAGCAATTTGAGACTTGCAGAGCTTGCTCAAGAACTACAAGTAGGAAACAGCAGAGGTTTAGTGTCGGAAGATTGTATCGGGTAGCATCTCAACTTTTGGGTGCTCCCTTCTTCACTTCCATGTTCAGAATGAACTTCGATGGGTAGCTAACAACTTATTTTCCGAAGATTAAAGGTAATAGTTTTGATGTAACTTCATTAACCCTCCCCCTTTGACCTTTGTTCCTCAAATACACAGTAAAGACGAGGGGTTATTAGTAACACAATGTCAGCTTTCATTTATCATCAAAAACATCGGGATTTGGGTCATTTTTTCAACAAAAAAAAACACAGATAATTGAGAAAGGTGACACTGTGTTCCTTATAAAACCATCACCTTTAGGGGGAATTTTTTATAACGTTTTCCCCCATAGTTTTCTAGTATTTACCCTCAGCAGCCTAAAATCAAGACACTAGAACATATATAATATGTTAGTTTCTAGCCGTTACTCATCAAACAAAGTGTCTTCCAAGTGTCATAATTCGAGTCTTATTTCTCAAACCATTTTGTTTTATAACTTGAAATTTCCTGTTAACTAATCCAAATGATTTATCCGGCTGGGTTCAGTGGATTGATTGCACTTCCTCCATACTCTATTACAATTTCTCAGTGCTTACATACAAAGTTCCTCACAACTGCACAACACAAGACATTATTTTTTTTCTAATTACACAATCGCTTTTCAAAGGAAAAACTCCACAAACTCTTCATGTTAAAATTCTCAAATACTAGCCATGTTCCTTTTATTCGAACTTCAAATCTTATCAATGTATGTTTTCAGCTAGTTTTTTCGTTGAAGAATCAAAAATACCCTTATACATGTTTGGTTCTGTACAAGGTTTCATAGGGGCACTTTGGTAATTAAAATTATATTTCCAGCATATTTAACGGTAAAACCAATTGATAACTAACACCATTCAGTTTTGAAAGTTCCAGGTAATTCTTTGGGAAAGCCCTATATAGTCTCGTTGTACTTTGGTCAATTCTCTAATCGATTACTATCAACATTCTTACGTAGTAACAAGTTTGACGAATTAATTATCAGAATGTATCAAAATCTATTAAGTGTGACTAAACCAGTATGCTTGTCACGTGTCTCTTTAACATTCCTGAAATGACATAAGAAAGCTTGATGTCATAACGTAGACCTTTCGTTTATTCTCAAATCATAACAGTAACCTATAAACTTTTTCATGTTATTCACTAACGGCGGTTAAACTTGAAGACGGAAAATGACAATCGTTACGGCAACATTATGATAACATTAGGGTATGAGAACATACCTTTTATTTGGGTTATGATTTGATAATAAACGAAATGTCTACGTTATTATGATATTGAGTTACCCTAATTCTTTTAAGAGAAAAAAAAAAACAGAATAGGGTAAGTTTTTGGAAATTTTCAACATAGCCTTGAGAGTTTTTATGGAATTTTCCCATTTTTAGATTACTTCGATACTTCTTTCTAAGAGAATATTGTCAGAGTTTCTAGCCCTTAAATGTAGATTAAAATGAAGTAATATGGCGAAATCGAAAGAAATTAAACTGGAAATGGAGGAGAAAACGAACCCATCGACGCTTCGGATCCAAGTCCGTTACACGATCCGAAGAACCTGCTGTCGTCGCCGCTACAGACACTGTACATTGCTGAGCTACGACGAGATCTGAAACTGAGTGAACTCGACCGAGTTGAGAGAACGGTTAAACCCTGAAACCAGAGCTCGGCGCCGCCGAGACTCGGCATTGATAGAAGAAGGAAATATATATTGTTAGAGGAAATTGCATTTACCTCCCTTCTTATTCCTCTATTTAAAATTCCCCCCTGATACTTTTTGAGTATCCTTAAAGCCCCTCCATTTTGATTGATCACACTTCGTAACACATTTTAATTTGTTCGATCAAATGTAATCGATCAGGTGGTCGGTAGTCGAAGCTGGATGATTATGCGGATGGAACGAATTCACCTTCGATTACACAATATCTTATGATTCGGTAATAAATTTTCACTTTCAATTACACAATATCTTATGGTTCGGTAATAAATTTTCGATTAACTTGATTCTTTCATATCGAGGTTGAAAGTTATTACTGAAATAACGTAGACACTCTCATATGTCATACCATATACCCCGATCAAATCCGTAAACACGATGACTTCAATGTTACATAATTAATACTACACTAAAATTAAATTTAGAAAATTATATAATGGAGGCCAAAGTAAATGCTGATTGGGCATCCTCAGTCCAGGGTTATGTGGCGGCGACATGATATGCAAGGCAGAGAATGTGATGGCGATGATGGCCCAATGCGTCTTGTTTTTAGGACAATAGGATCCAGAGGCCATTGAAGTACTCGATCTAAATAAGGCGTTAGAATGGATCAGGGAGACTGGACGACGGATGAGAGTGGTGGAATCGGATTCTCTCGGGGTAGTCCAAGCCTCAATGGAACGACAAATATGATCTCCCCTCTTGAGGCGTTGGTGATGGAGCATAGAAACGAATTGAAAGTTCTACCGAGACTCCGCATTGTATACGTTAGAAGAGAAGCAAATATGTTGGCACCGTGACACATACGTTAACTAGAAACACTAATAATGGGACGAATATAAATTAACGTATAACTGAAATACCCGATATACTGTTTGATACTTTGAACAACGATTTGCCGTCTTAATTCAATCCGTTACATTTTTCCTCAAACTATATAAAATATTTAAAATTAATTATTTAAATATTAATACGAAAAAAACGCGGGTCAATTTCAACGCAATCAAGCCAATACAAATATTTCAGTGGCCAGAAACTGCAAAATCAAAATCGAAATCGAAAACCACGATGGAGAGCTCGGCGATGACTTCAATGGCTCCGCTGCTGCTCCGCAATTTCATCACTTCTCTGATTTCTCTCCTCATCTTCGCCGACAAATCGCTCCTCAATCTCGCCGGAAAGTACAAGCTTCTAGAAACCATCCGTTACTGGCTCGTCGCCTCCTTCCTCTTCCTCCTCCGCGTGCTTCCTTCTCTGAACCCTAATTCTCCGCGAAAGGATAGGACTGATACTAGAAAGGAAAGCTACGTGGATCTGGCCGCAGGCGGCGGCGAAGATTCCGGCATCGCCAGGGCGCTATCGCAGCTCCTCTCGATTGCGAGTAACCTCCCGGCCAGTTCTCGGAAGTACGAGCTGGTCCGGGGCCTGGCGGAGGAGATTGTGGAGGCGAATCAGCGGGACGGGGCTGAGGTTCTGCTGGAGGTGAATCGGACGGTTCTTTCGGCGGCGTTTGAGAGGACGCTTGGCAAGCTGGAAGCGGCGGTGGCTGAGCAGGGCGGTGGGGGTTGTGCTGGGCCGGTACAGTTCCGGTTGAACCGGATTTTGAGAGCGGTTCGGGATGTGGTATTGGCTCGGGTCGGAGGGACGCGTGGGGAGGAGCTGAGCGGGTCTGGGGGCTCGGCTGAGAAGCTCGCGGCTGAGTTGCTTTGGCTGAGTCAGAAGATGGCGGCTTGTGGGTTTGGTGATGAAGCTGTTCGGAGGTGGGCTTCGGCTTCTAATTTGGCTTGGCTGGCCATCTACGCCGAGGATCGGCTCCAAGGTTCCTTGGTTAAAATCTCTGGTATAATTCCCTTCTTTGTTCATGATTTAGTTGTAAACTGATTTTTTATTGAGTTATAATCATGCAAATAGTGAAACATTTGGAAGAAAGTTGTTTTGTTTGCATTGATGTTGGTGTATCAAACTGGGTCAGCTTTTAATATTTGAATGATTGGTTTCAAAATCAAAACAGCATACAAGTATAGGATTACAAGTCAAAGTGGATCATCTAAGATTATTCTATATTGATCCTATGACTAAAGAATATTCTTATTGGGATAGTTCCATTGTTGTGCAATATGGTATTCTACATTTCTTGTCTCTTATCCTATGCCTAACTTTGTTCCCATGTGTTCTTTCAATACGTAACAACTTGGCCCACTTGGGTTAGTCTGGTGGTCAAGAGAGCTCTCTCATCTCATCGAGGTTCGAATCCTAGTGGGTATATATGCTTGAGAGTAGGTGTGACACCTCTTCGCGGTTTGAATCCCAATGGGTATCTCTGTTTGGGAGTAGGTGTAAGTGGAAGTTAGGTTAAACTAAAGTAAGATTTCGCTGCATTCTTTATGATAAAACAAATATGTAACAACTTTGATTTCTAATTGTTTCTTGATGGTTCAAGCGTTGTACTTCTATTATAGGATCTTTAGGTTGAAACCTGTTGGATATGTTGTGAAAGGTTATAAGGTTGATGAAGAATCAATAAGGCAAACTTGTCTATATGTATCTTGCGTCTTCACAAATATTATTTCATCATAAAATTACTTATTTTGGAATGAATTTTTATGAAATGCAGCCTTCTTGTTCAAGCAAGCCAATGAAATGGGACATGGAGAGTGTGTGGAGGGTGAGAAAGATCAACAAAAGCAAATAAGGATTAAGATGTTGATGTCATGGTTACCATTGTTATGCAGAGCAAGCAATGGCAGTGACATGCCGGTCCTGACCTCCGGGGAGAGAGCTGCATTGGAAAATATATTGAAAGAGAGCATAGAGGCGCTAGAAGGGAAGGAGCAGGAGCAGGTGTTGGCTCTATGGCTTTACCATTTCACATACAACCCGTCCTCTGACTGGCCCAACTTCTATACTTCATACACTCGCTGGTGCTCTTCTTCTCGCAACCTCTTGCTTCTCCATTGAAGTTCAAGGTAAATTAATTGTTTACTGATTTAAATATTGATATATGTAACTTGTGAAATGTGAATCATTTTGATGCATTAATGGAAGATGAAGTTCAGTCATAAACAAACCCTTTCATCTTCTTTTCATAGAACATCGAAGTAAAATAAGTTCACTGGTTGTAGTCTTATTGAGATACTTGTGCTGTGGTCGTGTATCCTGATGGAATGGGCTGTTATAGGATGAACTTGTTCTTGTATACATTGAAGTACTGAGATGATGACAATTGAGGTTCCTGCGTATCACATAGTAAAATTCCTGAGTTATTTTCCTTGATTTCTCGTATATTTGAAAATCTTATCAATGCAGTGAATAAGAGGACGAACCTGTGATATATTTGTTGATCCGATCTGACCATTTACACGTACCCCAGATTTAGCTTCTCGAATCGTGTGGCGCATGGAGTTCAGCAAGCTACCATATGTCGATCCAGGTTCTTTGGTCAGGGCTTGAATGAAACTGTAAGTCATAGCACCCGCCATTGAGTCTGAAAAAGCCTGCATATGTACAATTCAAAGTATATATAAGTAGGAACATTGTTTACATGAATTGGATGATTTATCTTTTAGCATTTATATATGTATTCTATTAGAGCTACACCAGCGTAGGTGATTCTGCCTGGGCGAGACTCGGTGTTTCGCCCGAGCATACGAGGGCGAAATTGGGGAATAAGGCCGTGCAGGCGAGCCATGCTGTGCCTGAACGAATAGCCCAAGGTTGGGCGAAAGCCCAACCTGATTCATG
The DNA here is from genome assembly GCA_036897425.1 of Erodium trifolium. Classification (NCBI taxonomy): domain Eukaryota; kingdom Viridiplantae; phylum Streptophyta; class Magnoliopsida; order Geraniales; family Geraniaceae; genus Erodium; species Erodium trifolium. The sequence continues at coordinate 7,686 of JAYMTN010003049.1, forward strand.
CGTTTGGACGCCATATGTTCCCGTTGGAAAAAATAATATTCACCCACCCTGTTAGTCCAGTCTGGGGTAATATCCCAGGCCAGGCAAAAGGCCAATCTGATTCATGTGTTTGGCGCCGTGTGTCCTAGTTGTCGGAAGAAAAAAACTATTCACCCACCCTATGAGTCTGAGTCTGGACTATTCTCATTGTTCGACAATTTCTATCTCTATTAGCCCCACTTGTGAAATACTTTTTCCAATGCCCCTATTAGTCTGGACAGAGTTATTTGCATTGAAGATGTTCTTAGAGAAGTAGATTGAAATTTACATAGAAACCGAAAAGATAACTCACAGTGGTATCAGCAGAGGTTTCATTATCATCACAGGCACTAAAACACATGGCCAATCCACCACTCGTTCCCTTGTAAGCTGCTGAGGGAAGCCTTTGGTCTTCCCAAACATAGGACCCTTCCCTGATCAGACATTACCGATTTTAGGACACTTACTTTCTTCTATGTAGGACAACTAAGTAACAAACTAAGAACTCACTGACCTGTTCATCCTACACAGGAAGGGTAGATCAAGTACAGTCCCACTGTAGCAAGTGTCCATGATGGCATGTAGCTTAGCTCCTTTGGTCAGTGGCCTTACAATGGTGGCATTGATTTCATCATCTATTATCATCCCTTCTGTCTCATAATCTGTAGGGCACAATGCTTCGTCGTACCCATCCACCTCGTCCCCGTCATAGTCTTTTTGACGTGAGCCATGGCCAGAGTAGTGAAACAGCAGCGAGTCCCCCGGTTGGCAACCTTGTAGGAGCCACCGGAGGGCCAATCTCATGTTGGATTTTGTTGGGATCTTCATTGGGTTGGCCTCATCTTCTGCAGTGTTTGAGTTAAAACTGTTATAATACGAGTCATAGGACCAAAATTTGTTTTCCCAACTGATCAAGCACTTGAATCTACGTGACACTATTCCTCCATTTTATAATTTACATTAGGTCCCTCTTCATAGGGCCTTTACTGAGCCTCTTTCTAGGCTTTTAGGCTTTGGGGGTTATGTGATATTTAGAGTTCTTTTCTCTAGTAGGGGGTTAAGTGTATGTATAGAGAATCAACTCAACTAATAACTGAAACGGATAATTAAGGACTTAGTTATAGTTATATATTCTAATAAAGTTTGAAAGGGTCATTGATTGAGTTACATAACAGAAGCAGCTGTAGGCTAACCTGTGAGGGTGAGAACACAGTCGCTAGGAAAGCCCAACTTCTGAACCAGAAGAGACCTCATGGCCTTGACATCATTAGTGGTTCCTTTGAGCTGGTAGCTCCGGCCCCGGTAGCTGACTCCACACAGGAGTGCGCGCTTCCTACCATACGCCGGAGGCGGCGCCACCACCTGTGGCGGCGGCTGAACCGGCCTGGAGAACCGGGGATCAAAGTTTTCATGTGAGGCCATAGCAGCAGGTGTTGATGTTGTGTTAACTCTGGCCAGTACAGCTGCAGCGGTGGTGCCGTTGATGCGAGCAGCGAAAGTGGCTCCACCACCACCACCAGGTGGTGCTGGGCCTCCGTGGTTCATCAAGGCTGATCGGAACCTGGTGATGACCCGGCAGACCCTGCACTTGACCGCCCCGGCCAGTGGCACCACCGGCAGCTGGCTGCCACACCTTCTGCACCTTATACTCTCTCTTCTACAAGCCATTGTTGGGTTGCAATTAGTTGCTAGTTTTGTGCACAGGTGAGTACACAAATTTGCAACTGTGTTGGGTTTGTTTGTTTTACAAATTTACTACTGTGTTAAATAATATAGAATATTGGAATCAATTTTGATCGGGTCGAATCTTGTTATTTTGTTTATTTTCAACCTTAGCTTTATTCCAATTCATGTCCATTAGATGCGAGATTTGGGAGAACTAGATTCTACATTCTTTTCATGTGGAGGTATGGTGAAGTTCCTTGTGCACTATAAGAAATAAGTCTTTGTTTATATATAAAACTTCTAACGTGTCATGGTTTCATATACTGTTTAAGGTTTGGTAGTTTTTCTTTAGTTGTTATTTTCCAGATTGGCCAACCTTTTCAGATTATAGTTGAATTCATTAACAACAAAGAGCATCTTCAATTGTATGGGGGAATTCTTTCAGGTGAATAATGACGATTCATCCAATCTCCTGTAATGAAATTCTCTTAGACCGGGTGGATAGGGGGATATCACTGTCACGTGTTGCGTGATAAATAATTATAACCTTTTCTTAACTTTTTCATTTGCGTCCAAAGACGAATGTGATTCGTCCGGACCTCAAAACCCCCTTCTTAGACAAACTGCCCTTTAAATTTGCCTCCTATTGAAAGTTCTCTTAAGTACAATCTCAAGATTGAGAATTGGGATTACTTACATTTTAGTTTTTACAATGATTAAGGAATGTGAGTTTAAATGACACTTGATATGCATTTTGAGGATCACCCAATAACTTAGTTTTTTGGGGTTAAAATAGTATTATATGATATTAAAGTGAGACTTGATTCAGCCATATTAATATATCATGATCCTTGCCCATATACGGGTTGATTTGTAGGGTACCCTCCATTTTTTAGAAAACTGATTTTTTTTTTAAACGGGTAAAAGAGGAGGTGCATTACTGCAAAGTTGGAACCGTGTACAA
>JAYMTN010003050.1:0-10331 GCA_036897425.1 Erodium trifolium
TCTTTGAACTGTACAATGAGCTATATAAATTTTTTGATTTTTTTATAAAATTTAAATTTTCAAGGGAACAATCAATCATAATTTTAAAGTACAACAAAAAGACAAGTTGAAGGCATTTTTTTGCTAGTATCAAAGAAAAGGAATATAAGTTGCGAAAAGTGGATACCTCAGTGTACTTTTTTACAACTATCCATGAATCTTAATCTTCACAAAATAAAGTTTACAGAAGTGGAGAAGAAGGATATGCAGATGTATTGCTTATGAATTTATAGTATACATGGAAGCTGCTCTGCCATTTAACAATCAGCACCCTTACTAAGGACTTTACATCTCAAATGGAAACTAAAATCAAGTTACAAAAATATTATAATAAAAACAAAGAGATCCCAGTCCAAACCCTTCTAATTTCTTCCTCTTTATGTTATACCAACCTTTCAAATTAATCCTATCCAAGCAAAACCCAAACCTAATTGACTTTTCTCCCCATAACTGATATCTAATTCTGAAACACACAATTTCGATTACTCAGTCCCAACACCGGCACTTGATTTGTCAATCATGCGCACGTTGTATTGTTCGTATACTCTAGCTTGGTTCTCTGCCCACCACTTTTCAGCCTGTTTCTCACTGAACTTCTTTCGACTGCAAGCAAGTAGCGGAACAAGTCTTAGTTTGAGAAATGAGCGGTCGGGTAAATTGATTAATTATATTAACTCGTGGTAAGAGATAAGTAATCAGGTTGGCAATGCGTTTGGTAAAGTCTATTATAGATTATTGGGGTTAATTACACATACCTACCTTCATGAATTTCCGTGAGTCACCAGCATACGAAATAGATGGGACCACCAATTTTTATTTTTATTTTTTCGTCACGTGAGTTTGAAATTTTATAGTATCCCAAAAAGTACTCATTATTATCCTTTAATCTTCCTGGAGGACTTCGAGAAAGGAATCAAATTGAAATCAGAAGAGTAAAGCGTGAGAGTGAGTAGTTTGGGGTATTATAAATTTACACTCACCAGTCACCTGAGTTATGTAATGAGAAAAAACGAATTTTTTGATGACTTCCGTCTATTTTGTATGATGGTGACACATGAAAATTCATAAGGGCAGTCACGTGTCAGGAAACTTTACTATGGGTTCATATGTTTGAGGGCAATTCACAAAGGTAGTTATATGCAATTTACCCAGATTCTTTTATTGGGTCCAAAATATGACTAGAGATCAATTGAAACCATCTATCACAAAACATTCCTGGGATTACTTTCCTTCTAGTACTACTGGGCATTACTAAAGTCATGGGGGAAGGATAGAAACTAGGGGTAACTTTATTAACACACCTTCGGCGACCTTTGATTCTCAAATACACACTGTAAAGGTGAGGGGTTATCAGTTACACACAGTAACTTTTCGTTGTTCATCAAAAAACACGGATTCCATCCATTTCGTTCCAAAAAACCGCTGATAAATGACAAAGGTGAAAGTGTTCCTGATAAAACCATCGCATATTCAGTGTGAACCCGGGGTTTTTGATTAATAGCGAAAGATGACGGTGTGTTACTGATAATCCCTCACCTTAAGGGGGTGTTTTTGAAAATCAAAGGTCGTCGAGAGGGTGAAAATAACATTTTCCCTAGAAACTATATTTACTCAAATCCATATGGCTAAAAGCGCAGGCAAAGTATGAAAATAGTTTGAAGACAGTATACCTGAAGCGGACGCGCTTAAGATCTTTGGCACCTCCAGGCAAGGAGGTAAGTGTTATATACACACCGGGCTCATCTTGTTCAACCCATTCTGTATCATTACGAGATTCACCTTCTTTTGTTCTGCCTCCATTTCTGGCTGCTGCCTCTGAATGACGGCGGTTAGTCATTGGAGTAGATACCCCGTTAGAAAGGAACTGTATGTTTGATCCATTTGAGTCTGCCCCTTGGGATGCCATTTGATCACTTAATCGGTCAGTGGAAGCAATGGATACATCACTGGGAGTGGGATTTGAGACCAGTGAAGTGAATGAAGGAGATTTGATGTTTCGTGATGCTCCCACAGGCAACCTTTCGGCCATGTCTTTCAACTATTCAAGATATATCGTAACAAAAATTATCATCAGTAACGAAACAAGACAAAAGGTAATATTAATAAGGAACAAACTGAATATTAAAATGATAAGCACAAGGTTAGAATTACCAAAATCAACTTCGAAATAAAGTCTACTTAAACAGTGATCAAAGGTACAAGAATATCAATAAAAGCTAGAAATAAAGTCAGAAAGAAAAAAATTCCATCGGAAAAAAAAAACTCTAGCACAAAGGTTCTTATTTTGTTTAATTTTCACTTCTTTTTTCCGAGAAGTCAAATTAACTCATTTCCAGATAAAGATTTTCATTTCAGCTTAATACAGTCACCTCCCTGTACAAAGGCAACTCTTTCAATCGATCTCTTTCCTTGCTTCCTCTTTGTCCATCCGTCAAAAACATAAGTCCTTTCAAAGATCAATGGCATTGCAGTTTAGGTCTTGGGTCTTCCAAGATAATGTCAATGTTATGATGGATCCCCCACATTTTCAAAGAAAAAAGAAGTGCAGTAATAGGGATGTTCCATTGTAGGTGCAGTGAATAGCAGCGGTCTGTCCCTTCGTCATCCCATGTGATGCGCCTCATTTCATGAACCTTCAGTTTGATTTGGTCTATTTTGGGCACTAGGTTTGAACTCGAGACCTCACCTATGTAGAAGTACACTTTTACCACTTGACCCAACTTATGTTAGTGTTAACTATGCATTAGTGCTGTTTCATATCGGATCCCTTCACTACTGATTTTCTATGATTCTTTATTTGGGTTCACTACCTTGGAATTCGATACTTTGATTTGTTACTTGGGTCTCATCATGTTCATTGAATCTAAATAAGATAAAGGATTTCGTGGTTTGTCAGTGTTATTACAAGACGACATCTTACCTGAGCAGTAAGAGACTTAATCACTTCTTTAGCTGCTTTGCATTTTGCTGTCTCTTCTCCTGCAATTGCTATTGCCTCTTTCAGCTGCTTAGTTGTTCTTTCCAATTCAATTTCTTGAAGCTGAGCTTTGTGTGTTAGACTTTCCACCTGAAAGATAATTGGTTAGGCATAACGAACCAACAAAAACTCCAGCCAATCAAATATATAATTGGGGTAACTTTATTAAAACACCTTCGGCGACCTTTGTTTCTCAAAAACACATGGTAAAGGTGTGGCGTTATCAGTAACATACTGCCACCTTTTGTTTATCATAAAAAACACCCGGATTTGGGTCATTTTGTCCCACAAAACCACTGATAAATGAGAAAGGTCAATGAGTTACTGCTAACTCCTCACCTTTAGGGGGTGTTTTCGATAGTGAAAGGTCAAAATGGGTATGTAAGTAACATGTTCCTATATAATTATGTGATCAGGAAAAGGAATCACTACATATAAACTCCAATTAAGTAAATATGTAACTATATGTATTGCTTTTCTATGTGAAATGAAGAATAAACAGTTGATAAAGTCAGCTACAAGGTGAAATCACCTCTGGACAACACATATATCATGTGTATGGCTCTGCCTTTGAATAGCAAATAGATGTTTAAATTGCCACTTTACTCAAGTTACTGAAACATGAACCAAGTGGACATTCAATGAAGCATAATTTGAAGAATGCTACATTATAGTAAAATGCGTAAATTACCTGTGCTCTTAATTTTATAATTTCTTGGCTATGGCTATCATTTATCCTTTTTGCCTCATCAACAAAGATCCTTGGTGTGGTAAGACCTCCCAGAGTTGGAGTTGGTGTCGTGGAACGAGGAGGACTGGGCCGTCTTGATATTGGTGATGTTGCTCGAGAAACAATTCGAGATCCAGGAACAGAAGCTGAGAAAAACTTCTTGGATGATCCAAAGACTGGATTAAAAGATTTAGAAATATTAAGCGCCCCCCACTGAGAACCTCCATTTGGAACAGGCGAAACACGACTGCTGTTAAATTCCAATTTCTTGTTTCTCTTGGAAGATCTATTCTCGGCCTGTTTCAACGATTCCATTGAAGAGTATCTAGAAAGTTGTGTACGAGATCTGGAATCATCTTTTTCCATGAACTCAGTTTGGCCTTGATTGCTACCTCTTCTGCTTATGGAAGACTGGGAGGAAGCATCGGTTTCAATGGCTTTCTTCAGCTTACTACAACAACTATCACAGACACGGTAGGGCTTGTTGGGGTTTGGTGCCATAGAAGCCTTAAGAGACTTCTTGCTGCTGCATGAATGGCAAAACACGAGCCCACAATTATAACAATTGTGGCGTTTTCTTTTGAAATTGAAAGGCAAGCGACAGCCAGAGCACATAGACTGATCAACACCGGAGACCCACTTATGAAGGCAAATAGCTGCAGTAAAATTAGTACCACAGGCGATGCTTTTCACTTGTTTGTCCCTCAACACTTCTACTAAAGTTGGGGAGTTTCTATCATCCGTGTCCCCATGTCCTAATCGGCCATTAGCTCCCTTTCCCCAAGTGTAAACTTCACTTCTTGAAGTTAAAACAGCAACATGATAAGCACCACAAGAAATCTCCTCCACAAAATTCTTGGAAAGCTTTCCCTCGACCCGAGTAGGGAGCTTTCCATCGGCTTGAGGATTTCCAAGCTGCCCATAAACAGGACTTCCCATTGTGTATACATGGCCCGAGGTTGTGAGTGCAACTGTGAGACTATGTCCACAGACAACTTGGCAAAAGTTGGGTTCGACAAGGGCGGCAACACAAGTAGGGACAAGTTTTGATTCCTTGTCACCATGCCCAAGTCGGCCTTTATCTCCATCTCCCCATGTAAATAACTTCCCTGATGAGCAATTGCTTGAGCTAGAACTCCCAACCATGACTTCAACAACAGCTGCAGTATGCCAAACTCCACAACCTGCTCTCACAGTGCGGAGTCCCTTAAGTGACTCCACTTCCCTAGGCAAGGACACACTTTGCCTATCACCGTGTCCCAGAACACCAAATGTGCCATCGCCAAAAGTAAACAATTGCCCGGCAGAAGTTACGACAGCTGTGTGCCATGGCCCACAAGAGATAGACGACACATGGATGCCCTCTAATGGTCTATTCACTCTTTTTGGGATGCAGTGGCTTACTTCATTCCCATGCCCCAGAAGGCCAAAATTGTAAGTGCCGTCACCCCATGTGTACAAATCACCAGAGAGAGTTACAGCACAAGTATGGTTCTAGCCTCATGCCACGAGTTCGATATTTATATTGCTAAGGGAATCTATGAGTTTGGGATGCAAAACATCGGAGTCCACACCATGGCCCAGCCTGCCTCCAGATTCTTCACCCCAAGAAAAAACCTCCCCTTGCTTGGTTACTAGAGCAGCGTGTCGACCACCACAAGCAATGTTCTGTACGTCAAGTACTACAGCAGATTCTAAGGCTTTAGGTAATAGAGAATCAATTTTGACACCAAGAGAACTTCCAACTCTATGGGTTCCACCACCTAGAACTCCATCCCCAGTGCCTTCACCCCACAGGAAAACATCCCCAAGTGCATCACCATCATCATGACCAGAACCCTGACTAGATGAGCTAACAGCACTTGATAAACTAACTCTAAAAGCATCCATGCCCATTGTCTTCATATGACCATGTACACTATCAGAGCCTCCTGAAGACAGAGAATGTACAGAAGCACTAGCAGAATCTGATGGGAAAAAAACCTTTGGTGGAACAGCATATAATACCACATCTGAAAATGCTTTGTCTAAACCATTCTTTGGGGGACTTTCATATGGACTATTGAGGCGAAGGGGATCTCCACTATCCTGAATAAAGAAAATGAAGAACCTATCAATTGAAATTCTCTATTTAAGGTACTGTATATACAAAAGATGCATAAGGCAAAGACTTCATACTTTTTGCATGCTATCATTACTGCCAAAGGGAGAATGCAAAGGAGAGCTTCTCCTAGTGTACGTTCGAGGACTATTTGCTTCGGATGGCATTCCATCGCTCCTTGATTCTGTTCTCCATTTCCGTTGATGACTACGCGAGATTAGTGCTTTTAAACCACTAAACCACACCTCGGCTTCCTCTTTATCTTTGCAAATCTGGAAGAAGAAAAAGGTCACAATAAAAAAACCCAATATTATCTAATTTATGGAAAAGTAAGATAGTGTGTAACAGGGGAGGTAGCCAATATTCACATGTGTAACATACAAAGGAAAATGATGTAAGCAATTATGAATATTCTCACCAAATCCAGCGATCTTTCTTTATATATTAGAGAAAACGATTGGTATTCCTTCTCAGGGCGTGGATACCTTTGAAAGATTGGCTGCAATGAAATTAGAATCATGTTTAATCAGTAAGACTAAAGAAAAGAAAACTTTGCATAATATGAAGCTGTAAAACATATATAGACAGGAGCCAAATTGGAAGAGCGGGAAAGAAGGTTTATATCATAACAGATATATCTACCACCTATAGAAATATTACAGGTCTCTAAGCATTTAGCCATGTGTCCACATATATGAATAATGGAAAATGATCATAATAAAGATGTTATCAACAGAAGAAGACACTTACAGTACGCTGCCCAGAAATAATTCTAGACACATGACTCAGTTTAAGGTGTTTCTCCTCTTTCCCTGAATACCATATCAAAACAGATTCGTCCTGAAAGAAATAAAACAATAGAACACCGATTAAAAAAGTTGGTAGTAACAATCAAGAGGAATTACATTTAATAATTACTGGCATACGTAAAATGTGATACATGTGTGTATGGCAAGAATGACACTCTTAATCCCCTTCTTCACTGCATGCTAAGACAATCATTCACTATCTGATATACGATTGTCACCATAGCCATTTTTCCATAAAATCCTTGGTCTTCCTTCTCGGAACTAACATTATTATTTTCCAAGAAGTACAATCAGCAAAGTAAGGGTAAAGGTCATGTAGGACTGAAGTAAAAAGGTCATTACAGCCCAACTGTGTAATCCAAAAACAACCCCTTTAGATTTGGCACATTATACCTACGCTTCACATTTGAACAAAAACTAGTTCTGTGAGGACATAAATCTGGCCTGGGGGGTTTGATATCTGTGATATCATTTACTTCCACAGTAAGAGCATAAGATACCATCCTATTTGGGACAAGGGCTATACATGTCCAATATTCAAATAAAAGCTATAGTATAATGAAACAAAATGAGGATCCATAATTCAGGTAACTGCAGATTAGTCATGCCAACAATCCTACAATTTGGCCAGGACAAAAAGTTGTAAAGCATAAAGGGGTTATACATGTGTTTGTAATGTTTAATTTATTATCTTCTGTACTGCATAAGTTTCAGGCTAGATGTTGTATAATGTTTAAGCACTTCTCAAAGACATAATGGAAAAGAAAGATCATTTTCTGGCATGAGGTTTGACAATCAGAATAAATCTACTAGAAAAAGAAGAAAACATAACTTCAGAAATAAGAACAAATAGCATCGGGCATGAATTAGTTGTGAAATAAACTCACATTGGCAAGCCGGAAAGGACAGAACTTGGGCTTTCCCCTTCTTCCATACTTGAGCAAGTATGCTCCTTTCTTTAGAGCCGTAATGGCCTGTATAAAGATCAGCCAAGAACTTCACTCAGGCAAATTCATCTTATTCGAAGGTGATGATAAAATATATGAAAATTAAGGGTAAATGTACTATGTAAGGTTTAATAGATTCGAGGCAGGTGCAATCCCCAGCATTTGTATAGTGAATACACAAAGGCAACAGACTACATATACTGAGCACTGACAATTATCACGCATGTAAGATGTGAAATAAGTCCCATGTAAAAATCTATTTTGCTCGTCATGTTCTTAAATTTAACAATCCCTTTGAATTCTCAATTTTATCATCACCTGATTTTTTGGCCTAGACACACAACACGTCATTTACACGGGAAAATGTCAAAATCTTACCTTATTGTTATCATCAACTTAACCCACACAAACTATGTCTAAGAGATAGCTTCCTACCCTCTCATCATTCTAACACATTAGTCGCTTTTAATTTACAAGCATCCCTAACATTACTCTGGATTTTAGTGATGAAACCAACCAAAAACTAACTATATGCATAAAGTGGTTAAAGTATTCATACCAAAGATAGAACATTTTTGGCCAATTTAGTAAACAGAAATGCACTTACACTAAAAATATATAATCAGGGCTGGATGGTGTAATGATACCACTGCTCATAGTTTAAAGAAACACTTTTGCCTAAGTTTCTGATTAGCTATGTCTCTTAACACCATCCGAACTCACAAAACCTCATTTACGGAAAATGTATATATCCTTTAGTTTGATTAAGCACAGTTATGAAATTGAAATTCAAAGAGCAGCATTGTCATCGGTCAGTGATTCATGCTTAACTCACTTATAAAGAGGTGTAGAACATTAATTACATATAAGAATAGAGAGTCTGTTCATCTTTCGCCACTTAGTTTAACTAACAATTCACCAGCAAGCAACAAAATTAGCATCAAAACAGGAAAAAACAGATAAGTCTGCTAACGAATTCAATAAAGACCAAAGCAATTGCAATGTTATTAACTCAAATTAGAGCAGAAATTCATCAAGCAAAAACACAATTCCAAGAAAAATGGAAGAAGGTGAATACCTGCTCGATGTCCCTTTCAGACCCAGTCCTGCCTAGATCCGAGGCCATCCTATCAGTCCGCGACATCACGAAAATCCCAGAAAATCTAAACACTAGCAGCCACTGAATCACCCATTCTCAAAACCAAACCCTTCCATTCACCAGTTCATCCAAGAACACATCCAAACTCCTCCCAACCCCCAAATTCACAGACTCGCGCAGCCCAAAATCTCTGAAAACACTCAAATCAACCATCAGGGTAACCACCAGCTTCAACTCCTATCCCCTCAGTTCCAGCTCCACAATTCCAGGAATTCAAGCGATCAGCTCAATCACGTACTAGAACACAGTTCTCAAAGTGAAGACCACGAAGTCAACTGGAGTAAGCACTGGGAAGATTCGCCTCTAGGTATCGGGAACAGAATCGATCGAAAATGGCGGCGAACACTGGGCTGGTAGCTGATTCCGGTGATTGAGGAGCTTCCGAGCTCGAGGCGCGTGTCGGAGACGGAGAATCGGAGCGAGAAAGTGCGAGAAAGCGTGGGAAAATCTGGGAAAATATGATCTGATGATGAGTTGCAGAAGAGAGAGAAAGCTTTACTGAGAAGAACTGGAAAAAAAGGGGCAGAGAGAAATTACCAATATTTGCATAAAAGCCCTCGAGGTTGTCTGGTTTTGCAGTATTGTCCCTTCATTTTCTGTTTCTTTCCCGGGAAAGAAGTGTTGGGGGAAATAATCGTTGGCTTGTAATTTTTCCGAATTAATGTGGTGCTTGAAATTTCTGAAATGGGGAATAATGATAAAAGTAATCACTTTATCACTATGTTATTTCATTTTGGGGTTTTAATTCAATTGTTTTGAAATTTAAAATAGAATATCACTTATCTAAAAATCCAGAAAAAGAAATTACCTTTTTTTCCCTATTCTTTTTCAATGGACATGTACTAGAATTAATATTGAAATAGTTTCCCATTGTTTGGACGTGTCGGGATCGCTTGTGTACGTATACAATTATCGTTTGAATGGAATTTAGATTTATTCGGGATTTTAATATAGTTTTTCTTGGCAAATAGGGTCGGAGACTTTTATCTTGCCCGAACAGTCTAGAGGTGAGGGTGTTTTGGGCTCGGTACTTTTCGTTCTGGACCAGAGTTTTATCTAGCAGAGTATTTTGTCAGCTCATGATATTGCACAATCGGGGTCAGCCGCCTCATTTTCTTAGGGGCTGACACACATATTTTGGTATCCCACGGGTGCTTGATGAGGATGCAGAGGATGCCCCTTTCATACGGGTGAGCATTAACATCCGTTTTAACTATTACGGATCGAAACCGGCGGTTAAAAGGCCAGAGCCGGTAAAAAAATTACAAAACCGCCACCTGAAACGGCGGGTACCGGTTATAATCGGCACCCCGTATGAGCCTCATAGAGCTACGCAAAGAGTCCCAATACGCCTGATCCCGATACATTCGTACAACCCAACCCATTTACAACGGTTGATTCATCTCAACTGTTCGATCTATCAAGTGAATCAATCACAACCGTTCATTACTAAAATACCGGAGATAGTAGTTCGATCTATCTCTCGGTAGTAGTTCGATCAAAATGTAAAAATGATTCATCTCATTCCACCTGGGCTTGGAGATAGTGGAGGGACTACTACTGAAGGCG
>JAYMTN010003051.1:0-10329 GCA_036897425.1 Erodium trifolium
GCACACCCGAATACTGTACTTTAGGGCACCTTACCTCGAGGAAGGGGCCCAATTGTATTCCCGATTACTGCACCTAACGGTGTGAGTCCTCGGACTGCGCTTATATAGATTAATTGATGGTCCATGTGCTTCGATACCATCACCGGACCAGAACTACCTCGGTTCACTAGTTTCATAAATTAATCACGCCCGAAAATGTTCAATTACAATGGACACCACCAAAGGTAAAATGGAAAGCTCATTAACTAGTCGATTGTATCCTCTCTATAGAGTATGAATATGATTGAAGTTGCATGTGCACTTATATATACACACAATTCACTAACAGAGATACTCAACTTCAAGTATGAGCTGAGTGTGGAAGAAACTCACCAGCTCTGAGAGATAACATATTACGGGTTATTTCATGAATCACCTCCGTGGATTTGCCACAAATTATTTGTAGTTGAAGATAACCACTGAAATTGACATAAGGATTGTTTTCTATTTTCATATTATTAGCAAAGTCTCCCCATTCAGCAACAACATTACAATTTACTTCCCCTATGAATTGTTCACAATCTGTTGACAAACAAGTGATTTTGATTGTCTCAAATCTTGAAATGTTCATCTACCTTCCGCGTTGGCGTTGAGCAAGAAATGGTTTGAACGTCATCAACACCGCAATAGCCTCAACGACATTCAGCAGGAAGAAAATCATCTGACAACCTGCATTCAAAACCATTTTTTTTACTTCACTTTGAAACCAAACGTCAATTTAGCTTAAACTTTTGGGTTGGAGCAATATCAAAATAAGACCTGGGAGGAACTCGGCGTCCTGGCGCTTTTCTGCCCAAGAAAAGCTGCACCACATTGTATCAAAGATAGTGTGTCACAACATAATCTATATTTAACATATTTGATATAATTACAGTTATTTAACTCTTGCCAAGTAAAGCCTTACAGAGCACCTCCCCCGGCTGGACCGGCTGCTTTGAAGAGAGACATTGCAGTAATAGCAATGCCATTAGCAGCTCCTCTTTGGTGTTGATCCTGTCATATATATCCATTCAAACTAACTGTAAATATGTCCTGTGGATGTTGCAAACTAGTATCTATGTAAAGGCACGAGTTTAACGATTACCACAGCTCGGTTTTGCAGAAGGAACATGCTGGTAACAATGGACACCTAATTAAGTAGATAAGATTGAACAAGTCATTAATTAGTTGGAATATTTGCATTTCAACATAATATGTGAGTTGTGAGATGTAGATGCACTTACTCCTAAAAGATTCTTCAGTAGAGATGCCAAATTTAGTAACACATATTGACTCAACCCAGACAACTTGGCTATTAAAGGGTAAGTTGCCAAAAGGGGTATGGATAAAACCTGCTTAATTTGGACACAAAATTAGAATTCAAACATAGATCAAATGCAAAAACCAGTATAAATGATTGAGAGTTTAGTTTACCCCGGCAATGCGACATAGAACAATGGGCCCAAAAATCCTTTCCAGGTATGGATAGAGAAACATTTGGAAGACCAAAAGGCCAAAGCCAGTGATAGCAAGAACTTCACCAACATTCTCAGTTGAATAGCTCAAACCTCCATATTTCACAGGACTCACAGCCCATAATGAAAATATCTACAAATCATACATATCTGCAATTTAATACAACAAACTTGATTCTAAAACATGTATCTATCAGTGTTCATACCTCTGTGTAAGCCATATCATGAAGTGAGAAGACACAATAAGCAATGATGGATGACATTAACGGCCAATTCTTGAAAATGCTTTCATTACCATCACTTTCTTCTAATGGCTTTCCTCTTTCAGAATGGTTGTGCAATGTTTCCTGCAATTCCCAGGTTGCATATCACGATCTATATATACCAAGTGTCAGTGTGTGTGTCATTACAAAATTAAAAACATGTACCGGAAGCCAGCAAGTAGCAACTGTAACTCCCAATGCAAGGAGTGATATACAAAAGCAGGGCAACAAGTAAGGAAATCTGCAAACATAAATCATGATTACTAGTAACTCAACGACATTCAAAAACCGAACAAAGAGTCATTTACTCACCTTCCAAACAAAGACTCTTTGGCAAATATGTTCGGATATTTCTCTGCTGGCTATAGTAGTTTGGAAAAACAAATGTAAGTTGCAATCTTAGAGTAGATGGTATTGGTAATGGCATCAGATAAGATAATACCTGGGCAAGGAAACCTCCCAAAGCTGGACCTATGATCAATCCTATGCCCCATGATGTACTGATCTGGGGGAAACGAACTGGTATTTATCAAATCTGCCCACTTAACTTACAATACAAACGCGTTCAGTTCACCAAAACTAAGCTTACTGTTGACAATCCCAAAGCTTGATGCTCTTCGCGGAATATTTCACATGCATATGCCTGATCACATTACACAGTAAGCAAACCAAAACTCAATCACTTCAGTATTAGTACTAAATATGCAAATGTCAAGTAATTCTAATACAAACAAATACAAGTAAAGCCATACCTTGATTGGCCCCAGTAAACCATTCAGACTCCCAAGTATGAACCTTACACTAATTGCCATCCAAAAGTTCGTACTAAGCCCAAAGAGAGTGTTGAAAATAACACTGACACATTACAGAAATGTCTGAGTCAAATACCGGGAAAAAGAGAGAAAATAAAAGGAAAAATTTGGGTTATGTACACTGAGAAAGTCCCCATAAGAATAAGAGGCTTTCGACCATATCGATCCGCCACCATTCCCCAAAAAACAGAAGTCAACGCTCTGCCAATCATGAAGGAAGCCCCTGTAACATATATTCAGTACTAGTCTTGGTATCCAACTCCAAAGAACTCAACATATAATATACAAAGATTGAATATATATATATATATGCTCACCCACATAACCAGCATAATAACCAATGTCTTTATCAGTTTTTGCAATATGGAAATCCTCAATCTGGGTACACAAATCAAAACAAAACAAGCTAAGTTTTTTTGATACTACAGTGACAGTCTCACTTTGAGCAATGAGTTAAGAAAAGAAAATTCAGGAAGTCCTCCACACCATGAAATAGAGGAAGGGAAAGAGAGATGTTATCGGCAGCGCTGGAAAAGATAAAACAAAAATGAGTGATTAAGTATGTGAAAGAAGTGAATGATGAATGATGAAGAAGGGTAGGTGAGATTGAACCAGTGCAAAGCACAACAATCCATATGGAAACAAGTTCTCGAATGGGTAATCCACGTCGCAGTTGCTTCAGCTGATCAACCTTACAACCCGGGCAATTCTCCCTCTTCAACAGCCTTTCTCTATTCTCTTCATCCATACTTTTACCCAAATCAACAAATTTTCAGCTCTAAATGCATAAAATCTTAGTCCATGAAAATAAGATTGATTCCTTTAATCAAATTTGTCTGCTACAATCATCATACCTCACATCAGCTCAAGAAGGCCAATAGGCATAACTTATTACAGTAATGACAAAAAGGAGCTACAAAATGTCAATGCTCATAGTCACATATAGGACAGGGAAGAATGTTATATTATATTATAAGGGAAGCAAAATACAACTAGAATTCCCAAACCAAGAAGACAAACTGAGCTTTCCATGAGAAAAATTGTGCATGGTCAGAGCCAATGACTGTTTCGCTAAACAAAAATCTTCACTTTTATCAGTCTGACTATTACAACATTCGCTCATGCAGCTGCAATTATATTAAAACCACAGACAAGGTGTTTATTAGAACTACAACTAAAAATGCCAATCAAGCTTCAATGATAGACCAGTAACACCAAATCTTACTATCAGTTAGTATTGAAAAAATGTTTTTCCTATGGACCTGAGGAGTCAATGCTAACTCCTCGAGACTCTGTCCTCAACGGGACAACCCCTAATGGAGTGAGGCTTCTCCCTAATGGAGCGTCACCCGTACCAAATAGTTATCAGGGTCAGGGGACCCAAGGTGAAGATTTGACGACTAGAATAATGAGTCCCTACTGCTAGGCCTGAGTTTTAAATTTATGTTTACTTATTGTTCAGTCGGCTAGTTTTCTATCGAGTTCTATTTGAGTATGATTATCTCAAAATCATAGGCTGTCTAGTGATCCCAACTCTCACATGGTATGTAAGGGGTTCTTGGTTGTATTTGGTTTCCTTTTTAGCTCTATAAATGGTGTTGATTCTTTAACAAAAAAATATCACTTAATCCGTACATTCCTTGTTGGTGATTTTGTGTTCTCTTGATAAATTTGGAGTACCAATCTCTAATAGAATGCTAAACTCAAATCAGACCTAATTATACTTGCATTCCACATTCTATTTTGTTTATTTATCAGCCCTAAGTGTGGGGATTACAACTCATATCCTTAGTTCACTTTCTATTGTTGGAGTTGCCACAACCAGTCAGATTAACAAAACCAAAAGTCATTGAAGCAACTTCAGAGATGAGAATTTTGGTGCATTTCTGTAGAACTGATCTTTATAACTTAACTTTTGATTGAGTTGACTGACACAGGCTGAAAGGGTAAAAAGGCTATGTATGCTGACCATCAGTAAAAAGGGCAATTTAAATTACAAATCTCGCAAAGCTTATATTCTAATGCAGGTGATTTGATAGAAGATACATGAAATGAAACCCAACTAGCTATGGAAGTCAAGAAGCCAACTCTTGGATGGATCATATCTACAAAACTTTCACATGTCAGAATGGGCCTGATGTCGTTCTGCGCAGTTGAAACTTTGGTTCTGGAGGCTGTGCTCGGGGCAACATTATTGTCTCAACTTCCTGCGGGATACACAACAAATTCAATAAATACTCTTGTTATCTTATCAACAACAGTCACATAGCTCATGGGTAGGTGTGTGTTAGCATGATAATATGGTGTAATCTCAAATATGCCAGATAGAACTATTCACCGGTATGGCTATCAATAGAGACCAAGCAAGGAAAATTCGAACTTTGTCATTATCAGCAATCCAAATTTGGCCTACTTGGAGGATGAATGTAAAGATTATTTTGCTTTTCCTTAAAATTAATAGTTCCTATGGTATCAAAATATTTTCACATATGGATAGTTATAAAACAAAAGGTAAATGTAGTGAATTTACAACACTTGCAATAAAGAATTTTGACCAGATCTTGTTGGAAAGTAGGTAGTTCAAGATATAATACCAAATCTGATCTCCAACATATTACAGAATGATTTAACTTCTCAGAGCATGATGAAACATCAAGAATGGGATTAACAATAATTGATCCAACACAAAAGATAGAGGGTATTTCACATGTGAAGGAAGTAATCTCACAATTGAAAGAAAACAGATTCTGAAGGATTGGCTTCAGCAGCCTCTGTAAGTCTTCATATTTTATGGGCTCTAACCTATCGCAGTCAGGATTTTCTTACATGTGAGGGGAGTTGACAAAGCTACAATGATATATCCACATGAACCTAAAATATGCCTAGATGTTTGAGGATTTTCATATGACGGATACTATACAAGATTACAGTAAACATGATTTCTAAACATTCAATACCACATTGTAGTTTCCAAAACATACTTACGAGAACAACCCCCAGTGCAACAATGAAAATTTTACTACCACGATTCTTTGTGCCTGTACGATCACTAATTTGAAGCAATAAGGTAAACACTATGAAGCGCAAAATATATAATAAATTATGTAATGTGAGACAAAACAAAATCATGAAAAACAATAGTCAATGGTCCAGAAATATTCACACCAGTAGAGCTGTAGAACTGAAAATTCAATATGTAGTTTGAGTTAATGTATGAAAGTAGGTACAGAAAATCTCATATCAGCTAGTTTCATGTAATCATGAATGAAAATACACTACATTTCAACATTATGCCAGGTATTTTTAATGTAATCAACCAAAAAATATCAACCCAATATATGTTTAAAAAAAGACTAACCTTCCGTTTCCTTAGCCTTTCGTTTTCCTCTTCCAGACGTGAAACTTTATTCTCTAATTCATTTGTGTAAGCCTGTTTACAAAATCATTCAAGTAAGCAACACAATAAGTCCACTAAAAACACAACATTGCAGACAATAGGTTAGACGATATAACCAACCTGCTTCCTTGCTCGTGAGCGGGCAGCAGATTCCCGATTCTTAATCATCCTCTTCTGCCTCCTCTCAACAGTTTTCTCAACCACTTGCTCTGGAGGGCCCCTTTTTCTCCCAGGTGTTTGTGTGTCAGATAACGTCCCCATTAAAGGAGAAGGTAGGGCCAACTGGTTCTCAGGATATGAAACATCCATTACAGGAGGCCCCATGTGCAGCGGTGGTGGCATAACCTGGCCAGGCATGTAAACCCCCATCATACTTTGCTGTGGAGGTTGATATTGTGGTTGTGAGTACTGCATCCACTGGTTCTGTTGAGGGAACTGAGGTCCATCTATCCCATTCACAGGAGCGTTACTTTTGTTCTCTGAAGTTGCTTCCGTTACAATGCCTGCTTTAACCAGAAAATCCTCCAATGTCATCTCTCCCAAAGTAGGCTGTCTATCCCGAGACTTCCTTTCCTCGTTATTTTTACTTTGTTGAATATCTCTCCAAACTTCATCAACTGTCTTTTTGCTCAGTGCACCAGTTAACGACAAGCTTGTTTGACTGTGAAGAGCAGTTTGATTGGCCAAGGATGTGCCCTGAAATTCAGTGTGGTTGGCTTCAACTGTCCAGACATTCTTGAGAAGCTCATCAAGGTTCATGCTGCTAAGTGGCTTCCCCAAGTCACCCAACTGGTGCTGAACCTCATCAAGTGTGAGACTATACATTGAGTTTTGCTGTGTCAATGGCTGCAACTGAGACTGTTTGCCATTATTACTGCTTCCACCATGAGATCCCATTGTCAGAACCCCCATTAACCAACCTTTGCTCAGATCACTAGATTACAAACAGATAAACACCACAGAACAACAGGCATCGTAACCATAAAATAGGCCAAAAGTCAACCTCAGCCCAGAAACTAAACACCTGAAACAAATGACGAACAATCCATCATACTAATAAAACCAGTCTGGATATGCCTCTGTTTACCTCATAAGAGGTAACAAGGGGAACAGTAAATGTAACAATACCTAAACTAGAAAAATCCATACATACAGAAATCAGCATACCACTGATACAATAAAAGTCTAGAGAAAGAAGAAAGTAAGTAATATCCAGTCTGGAAGCATCTAAAAATGCACATGGCAGAGCTAAAATCACCATCCACCATTTCTTTCTCAAACAGCACAATCAGACATGCTGTATGAGAGTACTTAAAATGACTAAAGTATCCAACAGATTTCAAAATGGCCAACCCAAAGATTTTATCTGAAACAGTTAAATAACAAAAGCACCCATCTAGCCATATATTGATGGAATAGAGAAGAAAAAAAACACACATAATTAAACCCTAGAGCAGTCTGATCAACATTGAAAACCCAAACAAAAACCCAAAACCTAATACCAATTTATGAATCAAACGATTCCAGCACAGAAACTATGTAGCCCTATGTATACAGTTACTCCAAGAAAAAAAAAAGTCTGGGAAATGCAAAGACAATTTCAATATCTTACACCCAAATGCAAAGGGAGGAACTTTGACACCCCCCATAACAGACCGAACGCTTTTGAAACCCTAAACTCACAACCCAAAACAATAAACCCAGAAAAATCCCATCTTTCATTTTAATTTTTTTTAAACCCCATTTCCCTAGAAATAAAAAAATAATAATCAGATGAAATAAAAGTACATTTCATAGCCCAATGATCAAACTAAACACAATTTCAAAAAAGAATCACGGACATTAGCTGGCAGAAGCCGAGAACCAAAAAAGAGTCTTTGCATGCAACTCAAAAGCACTGTGTTTGATGCGTCTCGGCACAGAAATTGAAGAAAAAAAACAGATTACAGATCAAATTCAAAACCGATTTCACGAATGCTGAAATCAACCCAAATGGCAGTTTGAGAATTTATTTTGGAAATGTAAGAAACAAGACGAGTGTGTTTGGTGTAAATGGACGAAAAGAGGGGAGAGGAAATGAAATCAGTACTTACTTTCCAGGGAAAGTCTCCGATCTGAAGCTATAGAGATGATCAGCGAAGGTTTAGCCTCAGAAATTGAAATCGGATTAATGTAAGGTCAGCAAAATCAAAGGGCTTGGGGATTTATAGTTACAGGGAAAAGGAGGAAGAAAGTGCAGGTGAGATAGGAAGAGAGAAAGTGAGAGAAATGCTAACTTCAAACCAAATTACCCATATTTTCTTTTAATATATAAAACAAATTTTAATTGGCCAATCTTTTTTTCGTTTTTATTTTGTGTCTGGTGGCGATCGGACGCGTGCGACCTCAGGGAGATATCATGTACTGCGCTCGCTCACTTAAGTTACGTGGAGAAACGTAACTTCTTGTAGATTGATGGCCCACTTACCACGTCAACAGTCAGCTGCTCCATGTCAGCAGTAACGCGAAAGAGAGTCCACGTGGGAGCAGGCCATTTCATGGGCCCCACCCGCCCAGAACCCAACAGAATCAAGTTTTGTCCAATTCAGAATTAGGATATGCCTTTGAGTTTAGAAATAATGGAGGATCAAATTAATAAAAAAAGAGGATTAAATAAAATATATTTCAAAATGTATGATATTTGTTTTTTTAACGAAAGTTGCGATATTTTATTAATATTAAAGGAGCATTATACCGAGCAGGGCTCCAGAAGGTCCTTGTTCAAAAAACTCTGAGTAATATTAACCGTAGCTACAGATGGTGTTAGTGAAACATGGTAACTCAATAAAACTAACCAACTAAAGAGAACCGCTCAAAGTGGTGCCTAAACATTGCTTGATCCAATGGAGAGGACTCTTTTCACCGTGAGAAGTGCGACTGAACCTGAACTCTATAGTAGTAACAGGAGATGGGCTTGAGTCAAGGACACCTCCCTAAGAGCATGTACAACGCCACCGCTAGTTCACCTCTGGCTGGGAGGAATAAAAAATTGTTTTTTGGCCTTACTGCTAGCTCACCGCCTCCGGAAAACGCCAACAGCCTACAATGGTAGGTGGTAAGCTCACAATTTTGCCTTTTTCTTCATAAATTTGATCACCGCCGACGTTGAGAAGGGGTGGTGAGCTCACCGCCAGCCCTCACCGCCAGCAATATTTAACTAATTTCTCTCTCCTACTTTTTACATTCTCTCTCTTACTTTTGAGCTCCCCGCCAGCGAAAGAGGCTAGCGTTGTGGATGCTCTAAGTAAGTACCTGAAGCCTCGGATGTCTAACATTTCTTCCGGCGGGGCTGCTTACCATCCCTCGCCTGATCTTTTCGAGATTCCCCTACAGATTCCTTCTTCTTTACCAGCGTGACAGATGGGACAATTCATGAAGGGCTAGCAAACCTAGTCCTTAAGGTATGGCCTTCCTCTCGGGATAGCACCTCGTTCGCCCCAAGCCCCAACTCCCCTACCTAGAGGTTAGGTAGAGTGTTCGAGGTTACGATTAGTCCTCGTCCTCGAGGTGACGAGGCCTTAGGTAGAGTGTTTAAGGTTAACGGTGCAAAATTGGAGGACACAATAGTCTTGTTGCAACCGTCCCCCAATTCATGGCATATGACTTCTCAAGCTTGTCAGGTTTGAATTCTAGGAGGGAATCATCAAACCTGGGTATCCCCGGAATTTCCCGGTCACAGTCTCAGAACACATGGTCGATTCGGCCGTAGCTGTAGCAAAATGTGGGAAGCTTATCATAGGTCAGGGTGACCCTAATCGGTTCCGGGAATTCTTGCAACCTCATGACCATTGTCCATCAAAGAGGACAATGGAGCTTCATCTAGAATCGGACTTTAATAGTCCTTCCCTAGCATAAGCCCTACTGGTCACACGTGACATCCACGCACTCCCCTAACGTGGAACCGATGAATTTTCTATTAGCCTTCGTTCGAACCGATGGAGTGAGACCCCTTGTATTCACCCATAGTTGGATACGGTATAGTTTGGGGAGATCCTTAGCCATCGGGTCCACTATCTCCCATAGTGTCACGCCCCAAATCCGAACTTGGCCGGACTCGGAACGCGAGTTTAAGTTTTTGTAAAGAACAGTCAATTTAAAGAGGTAATAAGCCCAAAACTATTTAATAAAAAGGTAATAATAGATCCAAAATGTAATTTAAGATAATAACGTAAAAACAAATGAATTAAATACAAGTTCCAAAAAAGGTAACGGTACGTCTCTAATAGTAAAACGGATATAAACCCGGACACTCGCTAGCCCCATGCTCCGCGATGTTCTCTAATCATTGAAAGACTCTGAACCTGCAGGGATAAGTAAGGGGGTGA